>JAOYSI010002164.1:0-49631 GCA_025775065.1 Hiodon alosoides
ATATATATATATATATATATATATATATATATATAGTCGTTATTTGACTATATGGCCCTCTTCAGAGCTGCGTTACCATCGTTCTGTTAGACCTTTTCTAACCATCTCTGTCCAAGCCTTAAAAGACATCGCACAGTTCATCTTCCGAATACTGGCAATCTGTTTCTCCCTTTTCTGCTGGGAATCTTCCCGTTTCCATTAATCTTATAGTAAGGTTATAGTCTGTACCCGGTGACACTTGTGTCCTGGCTTTCGAGCGCTGAACTCTCCGCTCATCACTGGCTGCAGGTTGTCGAAAGCATGTAATCATTCAAAATGTGACATTTTATCTCTGGAACCCCTGCTGTCACTCAGATCAAGCTGACATTTTCCTCCTAAAAGATTACATGCTGGTCTAATAGAAAGCTAAAAAAATGTTTCCCTTTTCCCCACAAAGTTTGCAATCAAAGCACAATTGGCGACAAAATAGGAGAGGCAGAGCAAGAATCAAATATCAGTCACTGTAAATCAGTCACTGAAATACCCACTACGTCAACATTTTACTTTGAACGTTTAGATTTTAGCAAGGCTAGAATCAACTGTCCCGCTCTGTCGCTTCAGTTTTGCAATCATTTCATTATTTTTACACACAGCTCACATAAGTCTCACATGTAAGTCCAGTAGCTATAAAGCAGTTTATTTATAATCACAAACATAACTGATCATAAGAAAGTTACATGGATTTTGTCTTTTTATCCCTTTCATTCTTATTAGCATGAAGCATTAAAGAATGACAGATAGGAAGGTTTTGTAGTTAAGTTACACAAGTGGCAAATCCCGCCTGTTAAATGTTTTTTTGACGTCAAATGAATGAGCTATACTTATAAATTTGTTTGACACATTTTGGAAATTGGAAACATCTTTTTAAAAAAAACAATGGCTTTGCGCAGTGACAATAAATAAATAAATAAATAAATAAAAGCATCCAATGAATTATCTGCCCTTATTCTGTTATTGGACCCTGTGTTTCATTAAGTTTATTAGAATTCCAAGCCCTGAGGTATCTCTCTCTTTAGCTTACATTGCATTCATTCACCATCTGTTCATCTGGCCCCTGCCTTGGACTCCCATACTACATTAATGAACAAAGGTGTAAACACAACACTTTTTCCAAAGTAGAAGTTTATTAGGTACACCACCCCATTGGCGTTCCTACAGTCCCCATACCTCAACCCAAAATCATTTCTTTGGGATGAGATGGAACAAGCAGTTTGTTGGATGTATGGAGCGCTGTCCAATATGCAGTAACAGTGCACTATGATGCTATAAAGACACCTTATAGAATCAATGCCCTGAATTAGATAGACATATATATTAAACATTTGAAAATGTCAGTGTGAATATCAATGTGATCATTGGTGTATTGAGTGAAAATGGAAAATATTTCCTATCCCTAGTCGGTTCTGGACCTTCTATATATGAGTGCTTCATCATTCTGGTTTGCCTGTAAAATGGATATAGCTTGGGCTGGGGAATGTAATACATAGGTTTAACACATTAATGCCAGACTCACATAAAGTGAACTACATAATACATGTGAACCCCTAAAATAAATTACAATTCCTTTGGGCTGGCTCGCAGTTTTGCTTTGAAAATTTTTTACTGGCTTGCTTAGCTTGATACATAAACACTTAAGACCATGCAACAGTCAAGAACAGCGCAGAGGAATTATTGGGCTGTTAACATTGTAATTAGGCCATAGGCCTACTAACACAACAAATAGAAAAACATAAGAAATGAATTGGCTGTTTTTAGGTAACATATTCTTAATATTAAGTGACAATATTATCTGATATGATTTGTATTAAATATTTGATAAAATAATGTTTAGCAATGTATTGAAGTTATGACATACTTGGAATATACTTGGAGTTTACTTTATAGGTTTATCTCTCTTGAATGAAAATGAGATATGGGACACACGGCTTGGCAAACAGACACTGCGTTTCTTTGTTAGACTAAAACAACATAACATGTGGATGGCCAACCCACAGAGAAACAAAGACGCAACTGCACTCCTGCACTGACACAGGCACACACATATGCACTCAGACTGAACAAGCCAGGCTGCCGAGGGCACAGGGGTAACCACCCTGATCCCGAGGAGCTGCAGGGTCTACTTGTGTTTGTCCTCTCACACTTTAATACATCAAAGCACTCAATTATATACTTAATTGGTCACGGTTACCATTTGTTCCAGGCATTTAGTAAAATGAGGAGAACCACGCCACATTTGCAGCATTGAGGCTCTACAGGACCCAGGTGTCCTACCCCTCGGCTGCGGAACGACAGGCAACGGTACACATAAGCAGCAGCGAATGCCCAATGTCACATGTAATTACTCTCTGATTCATAGCTACACACCTGCTTCATATTTATACTGGGTGCTAACACTATATAAAAGCTACCCATCTGTGGAGACAAAGGTCTGTGCTGGGTTGGTCACATTCTATGCCACAGGCTCCTTTCAAACCACAGTAGGGAAAACAGTGAGAGTGTGCCAACGCACCGTCAGCAAGGCCACCGCATCTGTGACTGAGGCGCTGCTGGTTGCTGCTGGCCGGTTCATTCAGTTAGCACCTGTGGAAAGTCACCAACAGGTAAAAGAGCGCTGTTGCAGGGTTCCACATTATTCTAGGGGCAATTGATTTCACCCATATTGCAATCAACAAACTCTTTGTTTGTTGTTTTTTTTGGGGTTACATTTGTTCTGTAAAATAAAAGGCGATGTTTGAAACCCCCGTCTCCCTGTTGCTACCCATCCCCTGACCAGGCACGCCCCTGAGAGCTACATAGATGAAATAATGGCTTGAGTGGAGGATCCTGCTTGAACACTTCAGTGTTCTGAAATACACATTCAGTTTGAGAAGGGTCTCAATGTCCTAGCTAAGCTGCGATTGTGCCAGTTCTCATGGCGATGGTTCTGCAGCAGGGACTCTGATGACGGATTGTGAGGCCGTACTGGATGAAGGGAAGACAAAGTGACGACATTCCTGGCTTTCCCTCAACAGATGCGCCCCGTTCTGTAAGGGCATAGCTGTCACCAGTTCCTCTAACAAGTGAAAGTAGGATAAAAGACTGAATGAAGAGACAGTTTGGGGTCAGGAAGCTGAGACCTTGAACTGCCCACAGTCTAAACTAACACACACACACACACACACATACACTAACCATGTTGTCTTGGGAAAGAGTGCTCTACCCACATTAACATAAGAAGAAGATAAATACAATTGTAAAGTATCAAAAGTTTGGTTAATTATATATTTTTAAAACATACCTGTTGCAAAACATAAATGCAGTTCTGTGCGATGAAATTCCTGCTAAGAGCCAGATGAAAAAAAAATTTCAGTTCAACTTTTTTTTTAAAATTCAACTTAAAAGTGTGCGATCGGTAATAAATTGAATCAGATCTGAAGTTCAGAAGTTTAACCTAGCTTTCTAACCGAACGCTGAGAGAATAGTCATCATTATAACATTATGTCAAGGTGCTATCAAGCAGCCCCTCCTCTTAGAAGGAAAAATCTGGACATTTACATCCATGTGGAAAACATATTTGGGAAAACTAATGTCTAAGTATGTCAAAATGAAGAGGGAAAAAATGAGATAAAGAAAGGCTAGCTTTAGAAGTAGCAACATACAAAAATTCACAGATGAAAAAATGTTTTTGCCGAATATTATATAAACAAGCAAAATTAGCCTGTGCCAGATTTCAGACATGGCTTTGCTTAATGAGAAAGGTTTCATTACAAACAGCTGAGCATTCAATTGCAAAACTTACATTAAGACATTAACCAGCCACCACCTGACAATCCTGGTACTGTAGAAGGGAAAAAATATTATTATTCTTATTACTTTTAAATTAGGTTTTTTTTTGTCCTGAAGGTCATAATTTATAGGTTGCTGGAGGCTAGACTGTCAATTCAAAGAACAAAACAAATGTAATGTTTTACTGAAGATGCCCTTGGGAATAAAATTTTAAGGAATATGGCTGGCCTGTTTTTCTACAGCTAAGAGAATCTATGAGAAATTGTGTTATTTTTGTATCATTACTACGGTTGAATGATTTATTATTTTAAGCATGTGCTTTTTATAACACATTGGCTGTAGGACAGGTAGGTAGGGTTTTCTGAGCAGGAGAAACAATTTCTAAATTTGCCAATTATCTAAAATATCAGTATTTAAGTAACACATTGAAAGGCCTTGTTATAAAATTGATGAGACCACATTGATCCGTATGCATTTGAAAGGATGTCATTTGCAAAACTGGGAGAGGTCTAAGACTTGAGTTTGACCCAATTTTCCCTTTACTTTAAATCCATAAACCCAGTTTGTGAGCAGATGGCCTTTAGTTAAAGAACAAGAGTAAGGACTACTCTTTTTAGTTTGAAAACGAGGCAATTGCTGAGGATTTATCAAAAAAGATATTTGCATAATATTTTCAACAAAGCCCTTGCTATTTTATCATGTATTTCATACTGGCCTTTACAATAGATGACATTTAAAAATAAACCTCTGTTAATCACTTGCAAATGTCTCAAGATTGAAAGAAAATACACCATGCTGCCTTCGAGATCACAAAGGTCATTGATTCTGCATGAATTAAGATTTCGCTTTTCTCTGAGCACCCAAACTTTACCACTGGCACACAGTTCTCAAACATAACTTTGATTGATACAGATGTGCATTGAGACCACACCGTAACTTTAAGGTATCATCTTGATTTGGAGTCCACATTGGGGGCGAATAGAATATTTACTTCTGTAGAGCAATATATTTTTAAATTTAGCAGGTTAAGCGGCATGTGCATTTTGGGCCAAACAAAGTGTTAGGCACACACCATACAGAACAAGGGCTTAGAGTGCTTCTGAAAGGAATGAGCACTGGCAGTGAACAACAAAGCCAAAATCACGATCAATCAGAAAAGGCCCAGATCTCAGGGAAGCAAACATAAATTCTATCAAAAGGACCCTCGTTCTGGAGGAAAGCTCCTCGTATTCCTACCTTGGCCTGAAAATAAGTTTAATAGGCAGCTTAAATTTGGCAGTGAATGAACTGAGATAGATTTTAGCATTTTACACCATAAAGAGAAAAATCCCAATTCAAATCTGGCACAGAATATTTGAACCTGTAACTACTGGAACAATTTCCCTCCAGTGAAGTGAGGCGAAGTGAGGGAATCGTTTACAAACTAAGATGTTGCTCAGTAAACACCCTGAAGTAACCCTGCATGGGTAGAGTTAGACCAGAAGATAGTGACCCCTACTCATATACACTCTCCATTTACATACATTTGTCATTCATGTATATTTTGTACGGATTTAGATGCTTTGGCGACAGCAGTGTAAATTGATCCCATGCCAATAAAGCACGTTGAATTGAATTGAATGGATCCCAAGCTTTTCTGTATCCCAGGACATGGACATGAGTGACATTCAGCTAACCGCAGAGCTACAGCAATGATTGCACAGAACGTTAAATTTTGTCTTGGTCACCACATCATACTATCAGGCATGGAAAAGAGAGAACAGACAAGCATATTGATATGATGGGCTACGCGTGCATGTTTTTTTCGTTTTCTTTCAAGTTTGCATGAAAATGGTAACAACTGCATTACCACAGATTGAGGGAGAATAATCAAGAAGCAGAATGACAAATATCAGATTACTTTTACTATTTTTTTTTTTTTTTTTTTTGCAGTTAAACAACATAATTACAAATCAAAAATTTTACCCACTCAAACAGATAAATCAGTCAAAATAAAACTCTGCGAGACGAGAAATATCTCGAGAGTTCCATAGCTCTAAGAAAAGACAAATGCCAGCACAGAAAGACAACTGATCTACCTCAGGAGGACTTATAGATGAAGTGTCAGTTACAGTATTTAATTAAACTTCTACAGTGTTAATTGTTCTTACTGAGATTTAATTTTCCAATTCACTGATAAATACAATTCTACCTTCTCTGAGGTGAAATGTGCCTATTAACTGAAAGCATTTATGATACTAGTTGTGGGACCAAATCAAAACGCTGACAACCCGCTAAGCACATTTAATACCATTGTATTCTTTAGCGGTTTCTTGTAATTTTAAGTGTCTTAATTCTTCTACTCATAAAACGAATACAGTTGCATAAAATGCTATTGGCGAAGTGTTGCCAAAGTGTTGATCTTGTCCCAGCCTAGCTTTAAGTGAAGAAATGTGTTGTGTATCAGTGTGATGTGTTTCGTGATCTACAGTGCAGCTTTATAATAATAAATATTAGAAAGGGTTTATAAATGATTAAAATCTGTCATCTTTTTCCTGATACATAGCAGTTAAATATACACCATCAGTCTCCATCACAATTGTAAGCAAGCCTGTGAGGGAGGGCTGTTAGCTCCACCATGAATCCATGTACAGCCTCTTTCCTCCAGATTGTCCCTCAGTGAGAGAGAGAGGAACCACCAACTCCCTTTAGAGCCGATACAATTTCAACGGTCGCTCCTGCAAATTCATTAACTTCAGGGCCAACTCCACACATTTTTCTCCATTAGTACCCACGAATCTTTTGTTTAATGAACATTTGAGACCAAAGGCATTTCAGACGTTGATGCGGGCTACCATCTGCCTGTTGGATAGATTGCCTGGATAATTTGTCCAGCTAATACCTGGAATGAGTCTCTGTACTGGAGTCAGGAGAGGCCAGAAATGCAGCAGTTTATCCTGCGCCGTGCACCAGGTGTGCTTTTGTACCCATTTAATTACTTGCAACTGAACTATTTATTCTTGTGGTCGATCTGTGCAATACACAGTCTAAAACGATAGCAATTTATAGTGAAGGCCACGCCGTGTCCTATAGGGTTATATCTGAGGAGCAATCAAATCCAGGCTATTGCAGACAGAGGCCCATGCCTGTGCTGAATATAATTCTAACAGGAAACATGTTTGTTTAAAAACAATACATTGTAGTAAGTTCATTAATTACAAAAACTATTTTAACAAAACCTTTTTAAAATTATTTTTGATTGTCACCAGAAATTCCTATTAAGAATCCAGGTTGAAAATGATATGTCTCAGGTGCGCAGCCAGGAGACCACCCTTTGTCAATTGTACCAGGTGCTTGTAGTTAAAGAAGAACTATAAACTGAGCAGGATTTCCAGTAAAGTCTGCATGTTTGACGTTTTGAACACTGAAAATTTGTTTCATTTTGGTTTTCTTTGAGCTATTGTTATTGGTTGTGTTTGTTTTCAATTCTGTTAAAAATTCAATTAAACTAGTGAACTAGCCCTCCGGTGTCTGACTTCTGTCATATCACGACTGATCTTATTAATGCACTATATAGCAGTCACAGATCAATAATGACATTTTGAGAACAGGCAAATGATAAGAATGTTATACCTCACGAGGAGTACCAGAAACAACCCGAGCAGAGCACAAACACAAGCTAAGCAAGTATCTGTTCAGTTTAATTGCTTCACAGATATCCAGATCGATGTGTGAAGGATTTGTGGTGTGATCACAGCCCCTGGCGTCACAAAACGACTACCTAACAAACATCCTCAGCTTATCTTAAAACCTCTTGTCCTTAGGTGGCCCTTACAATCCATTGTGAGTAAAGATTTACAACTGTGCTCTTTTGGACCTGTTTTCTGATTTTATGTTGGCCATCTGGACTGTTTCTCCTCTGGTGGGACTGTGGATCCGTCTTCCAATGCCTAGGAAAGCGTGTTGGAATTTTGGTTAAAGTCTTTACTAATTCACTGTTTGGATATGACCACAATATTCAAGATGAGAATTAGCTTTATCTACTGCTCAATTAAAAGTAATCGCTTTTTAAAATACAATAGTTAATATTATGACATTTTTTTCTGTTTTAGCAGGTTAAGTACTTTGTTTAATGTCTAACGCCCCCCTGGATGTAGGGTTAGGGTTAGGTTTAGGGTTTTGTTCATAATTGCTGAACAATGGCACAAAACAGAATAGACAGAGTCAAAAATAGGTGCAAAAAGGTCATTAACCAGATCAGGTTCTCGTAGCTGGCAGTTCCTGTTCCTTTTCTTATATGATTTTTTGCCATTACTTACCTTTTCCTATTTCTACAGAAATAATGAGTGCAACATTTCTTCAGGCAATCCCAAACTGGACTGGCTAGCCACTGAATGGAAGCAGTTGAATGCATGACTGCAAACACACAATCACTGAAGTCAAATCTGTGTTTTACTTTGAGGAAGGGAACTGAGAAATGGAACTGACAACTACAATGGAAAGGAATTTTTAATTCCAATGTAATTCCACTCAGTGCCACTTTCAATCATGAAAGCGTTCGAAAGCGAGGGATATCACATCCTGTTAGGTAAGGCATACATCCACACTGTATGTCATATTATTATAAGGGGTACTTGGCTACATATAATTGCCCTCTGAAAACGCAATTTGGGGCTTAGAGGACTGGGGATCAAAACAACCTTGATAAGCAAATTTCTAATAATAATTGCAGGAAACAGAAAGCATTGTGTTAACAGCTAACCACAGCCGTCACCAATCAATTTGTGCAGAATCTTTTTCTCCCAAATTTGGAATCTCCAATCGAGCCAGCGTATCTAAAGTCGTCCCCTCCACCACCCCACATGGGGAAAGTGTGATAGTACAACTGGTCTCTTCCAATCTTAGTCTGTTTATAAATTGTTTTGCTATGCAAATTTTTTTGTTCAATATATAAATAATTAATACCTGATTATTTAAAATACTTTGCATTGCATACAACAGCCAAAATGTATGACAATAATAATAATAAAAGAATGCTAATTTTTCAATAATTTCTCCGACCCAGGCCTTATGACATCATCAGAGGCTTGAGAGTAATACGTGATGGGTGCTTTATGGTTTTAAAGACGGTATGAGAACATATTCTTTATTCACTTATTTTTAAATCTATGTCACCCTTATCAAGACCCCTAATTACATTTTTAAATAAATTTTAACAGCTTCCAAAGTATGAAGTTATAACAGTATAAAATATTGGTGTAAAATTCCTTTGTTCAAGTAGATGGAGAGTATATTGGGAAGAGAATATATTTAATCATTTTTTTGTGCTTGCCCTTTATATTAGTAGTGGAGTGGTCAAGATGACAGGCTTGTTAATGTCCCACCCTAGCTGTTTTACCCTTGAGCAAGATTTACTGAATTGCTTCAGTAAATATCCAGCTGTATAAGAAGAAATTGTAGGAGAAATAAGAAATTGTAAGCTGTGTAAGTCGCTATAAAGTGGATAAAGGTGTCTGCTAAGCAACTCAATATAAAGTAAAACCAGGAGTTAGCTCTCTGCCAGAAAAATTCCTTAAAAAGTTTATCAATTACTCCCTTTCCCAGGTAGATTAGCTTGCACAATTCCTCTCTCAAAATTATTGTTTAAATGAGTGTGTTCCTCAGATTTGGTTCTTTTATTTCTTTGGGGTGTCTTTGTGGTAACCGCACATGTAATTGGTTAATAGGTTTACCTCCACAGGAAAGCAGAAATGCATTGGGTACAGTCATGAAATATAATGTATGAAGAAATCTCTTTAGAATGTGATCGGTTTTTCCTAGGGAGCTCGACTTCGTCTCAGGTTCCAGTGACAGGATGTCACTGATTACTTTTTTCAAGTTGTCCACGTGAGGATTTTTGCCACCATTATTAACTCCAGTCATGAAGTCATGAAAATTAGTGAGACTCAACATTAGTCAAAAGCCAGCTCCAACCTGGCAACAAGAGCGAATAAATGTGTCAGCAAAATCTACTTTTTTCAAATTAAGCTTGAGGGGATGAAGACGGATATTGTGATTCGATTATATGGTTAGTTTTAGTTTGATGGACTGAATGACTTGTTACTGTAAGAAAGTTTATGAGTGGCTACCTTTATAAACATTTCTGGTCTCAGTTTGTCAGAAAGGCGGGGACAATTAGCAGAGTTGGAGCTGATACAAAGTTAAAAATAATGGAAAGAACATGATCAAACCTGTAAGCAAATCAGCAGATTGTTTCTGGTTCTGTCTTCTCATTGAATGAAAGAAATACCTGAACACCCCTAGTATGTCTGGTTTTAGGATATTATAGTAATGAGCAAATTAACAAATGAGTTTGTTTGTACTGTGAAGTTAGGGGAAGTGAATTATTAAATAGGTGGCCTATACAAAATATTTGTATTTTTTAAAAGCAGCAGCCATTTAATTTTCAAGAATGGAAGAATGGCTATTTTAAAATTAATCACAAACTAAAATTGCATTTTATAATCAACAAGTTAAAGTTAAAACACATTATTAAAGGATTGCATTTATTTTTTTAAAATAAGTAATTGTCATTTCAGGTGATTTTATAGTGATCCCTACCTGATGATCTCTGGGGGAAATTTAGATGGAATACAGAGGCAGAGAGGAGAAAATAAGTATTTCTCATTTCTGTGATATATGATTGGTGTAAAGTTAGAGCCGCACTTCTACTATTGAACAGCGGGCAGTGGCTATTATTCAACTTTAATCACTGTTCTGGAACAGACTGGGAAGAAACAGAGGATGATTACACAGAAACACACACACACATTCTGTTACATTACTGTGTTTCAAGCATGGCAGAACAGGTCTCATCGGAAAGCGGAAGCAGTAGCTAAATTTAGCTTGCAGGCTATCACTGCTTTCTGCGGAGGAGAAAGATATTTGAAGGACAAGACGACTTATGTTTTTGTTCTTGCTTTTTTTATACCGCAATTTCTTAGTATCTTATTTCTTCTATGCAGTGAAAGGGAAATCATATTTAGTTATGTAAAGTGTTATTAGCGGGTTGCCCTGCTTTATTTTAATTTTTTTTTTTATCAAAGTTTTGATTTGGTCTCAGCCTTAGGGTAGATACATTTTATTGTGTATTCTGATTCCTGCAGCTAATGAAACTGCAAATAAGTCAATGCTTTCCTATTGATATTTCCTAATATATGTTGATATTAAACAACTTAAATCCATTTAGCTGATTTGGGTTTCAACCACACATGGTTTTAACATTCGATCAATTGCTATTATTTTGTTTTTGTTTTGCTCTTACATATACTGAGTGGAGATACACCACCAAAAATGAGACAGACAGTGAGTCACGTGGCCAAAGCTTGCTATATAAAGCAGGCTGACAGCCAGCATAAAGGCGCTCACTTTCTTTTTTATTGAACAATAGAATCGTGAAAACTAGTAACATAAACGACCTTAAAAGTTATATGGCCGCCGCTGCCTGGCACGCGGTTCCAGTATCTTAGAAAAAGCTGTTCTCCGGGCCGAAAACAGTTTGTTGATGAGAGGCCAAAGGAGAATGGCAAGATTTGTGCAAACTAACAGGCAGACCACAAACAGGAAAATAACAACGCATAAAACAGAGGTGCACAGAACAAAATCCTGGAATTAACTTGTCAGTCCTTGTCAGGGACAGCCTATTGCAGCAGACAGCTATACCGGGTTTCACTCCTATCAGCTAAAAACAAGAAGCTCCAGAGGGCATGCAATTACTACAGAAAAATCCCGGTTTCTGTCACGTCATGCTGATAGCAGCATCAGGATTTAGCGTAAGCAGAAGAGTCCCTGGACCCATCCCACCTGGTGTCAACGGTACAGACTGCCAAATGTGCTTTAATAGTGAGGGTAATGTTTTCTTGGCAAATGTTAGGTCCTTTGATACCAACTGAGCTGCTTCAGAACACCACAGTGTAACATTGCTGCTGACCAGGTGCATCCCTTCATGGCTAAAGTTTACTCTTTGACGGATGGACATTTCCAGCAGGATAATACGCCAAGTCAGAAGTCAAGTATTGTCTCAAAATTGTTCCCGGAGCATGAGCAAGTTCAGTTGACTTTAGAGGCTGAAGCAGTCCCCAGACTCCAGACCCAATAGAGCACCTCTAAACTGCCCGTGTATATACTTTGACGGAAGCCTACAGCAGAGCAATGTGAATATGCCCCACTAGAAACTCCACAAATGTCAAATGACATATCATATAACTAATTACATTAGTTTGTGTGACATTTGTGCTATTGAAATCAGAATGAGTGCCGATATGGTTTTTGAAATATTCATGTTTTCTTTTCTGTAATGTAACTTAGCCCCCAACAACATCCCACCTAAACCAACCCTGGTTAACCTGTTGTCATATTGTTTGGAGGCTTACATCATAATTTTAGAATCTTAGTAGATATCCTTTTTAAATCAATATGGGAGTTGAAAACAAGCCATAAATATTTGTTCTTAAATCCACTTTTCTTGGGTCCGGTTGGATCAGGGTTGGCCAAGCCTGCCTTAGGCCAAAAGACAACATTATGAAGTTATGTGCATAAATCTAGTGTGCTAAATCCAGTGTAATTCATCCCCCCCCCCCAATCCCCTCAGACAATCCCACCCTGCTTACTGGTTTAATGCAATATGCATGTACCTTGAAGAAACAAGCTCATTCAGAATATTTATGTTCATAAGCAATGCAGTGACCGTACATTTCTATGAAGTTGCTCGTTATTGACGTAAAGACCTTGGCTCGCATAAATACCCACGTACAATTACATTTGTTTCTGTCCCACATTGCCTCATTACTTTAATGTGCCTATGAACCACGTCTGAGGACCTTATTTTATGATCATCGTCTGATCATCCTCTCTCTCTCAGTGGCTCTCTGCACATTCTAGACAAAGTTCTAACCATTCATTCATCCATATCTGTTCACATTACAAATGCATGTAAAGCCTTTTGCAGATACTTTACTTTAATTTAGCTGCTCACCCAGTTCCTCCCAAATCTTTTCAAAATGTTACCCACACCTTGCCCTGGCTAGTCTCCGTTCTCTGACAATGTCATCATTTGGGACTTTTGGCATCTGGAAACTCTATGTCAAAGCATGTAAACAAAACAAGGCATCTTTCACTGAATATAATCTTACTTTTTTTTTCTATTCAAACTGTTTTTTTTTTCATCTGTGATGCTAACCATTTGCATTGCTGCTTAAGAACATATATTCACCAGACTGGATTATGAATGTGTGCATATGTTACCTTGACACCCAGTTGCACTTGAATTAGTAATGAATGCTAGGAAGCTCAGCACAACCGTGGATGCAATTCAGTCCCTGCCCTTCTAACAATGTTTGCAAATCACTGGGTTCAGACAAAAGTACAATGATGTTGAATAAAGACGGATGTCAAATAAATATTAAACGAATGCTTGGACGATACTTCATTTGACGTCTGTGCTGTTAATAGGAGGGCAGCTTCACAGAGTTCTACATCACAAGCAGCTGAAGAGAAACGGAATAAGGAACGGTGACAAAGCGGCAGCACAAAAATGTGAGCAGCTCGACACGGCTCTCACGCTATCTGTGTCACGTTTTTCTTTACAGAGCGGGAGGAACCAGGGCAATAGCATGAAGACCAAATCAGCACTGTAATGCCCCACTGCTGACACCAATGCAATGTGCCGGGAGTGTTTTCTGCCACAGTGAGATTCAAACTCCAGTCTCAAAGGAAGCAATTTTACCCCATCGTTAAAAGGCCCAAGCATCTTAACGAGACTTAATCCATTTCCCCACTACCTCATTTTCTCCTGACATCAGTTGCTATTTCTAAGTATTTTGAAGCGGCAAATTTTGCTTGCATGTCCATAGTTATAGCCCTGCAAAAACAATTTTTAAAATGACCTATGTTGTTTTGAAACTCCCTGGCCCTTCATTGGTAAATGTATTTGACAGATTAATATATAGTGAATATGAATGACCAATAACAAAAAAAAGAAAAATCTAGTTTTCAATTCACTTGAAAACACTTGCTTGAGTAAATTAGTCATTTATATTTTTACTGAAGTGTGTTAAGTAGCCCAAGATGTTAAAATGAACTGATTTAATATATTTATAGACTTCACTTTGAATCGTGGAAAGGCTTGCAAGTCAAAAAATTTTCAAATCAACCTACGTTGTTTTCTCTGCAGTCTTCATCTTCAATGTTCCTCTGTAAATTTTGAGAGAATTAATAACACTTTAAAGAAAAACACTTTTTACCTCTTATAACGTTACTTTAAAATCTGTGCCCTACAGTCTTCTCTTTCATTTCAATTTAAGGAAGATACTGCTCAAGCTGTTATTTTTCAGAGCACAGCATTAGCCCCATGGCTTTAAACTCAAATTAATATGCTGATAATTGTATAGACTGAGAAAGGGAGAAATCTATGAGCATAATTTTCCTTGGCGGCTCTTAAAGCTCAGCAGTTTTAATTGGTTTCTCTTAAATTGATTAACTGCAGGTAACGTAGTCGCTGAACAAGAACATAAAATAGAAATAATCGCTTGTACTTTGGGCCGGTTGTTTGCCATTATGAAGGGTTTTAAAGCCGTAATCTAGCAACATAATAATTCCATGGAGTTAGGCACATGCTGCCCTTTTCCAGACATGCTGCAGCCATCGGTTGTGACAGGATACCTAAACCTCTGGTTTGGTTACTCTGAGGTTTCTCTATCCAAAGGAGTATTTTCCATACCCTGGAACTGTTTCCCATAGGTTGCGATTCCTTGACTTCCTTAGAGTGCGTGTTCTCCTTACTAAAGACGTAAATATCAAATTCACAAAAGCTCAAAACTTTGTTTCAAAAACTGTCGCGCTATAGAATCACTGATCTATGGAAATATATTTGAAGTCTGCTATTTGAAATTCACCTTGATTGGCTGAATATTGAAATACGTCAATGTAAACGCAGGATAAAGGAAATCCTATATGCCTCTTTGAGCAATTGAAGTGTGTTTGAATTTCCCAGGTGCCTTTGATCTTTATCTGAACTTCATTTGCTAATTACCAGAGTTAAAACAACTGCGGGTCCAGCTGGGAGACCTACTGCATTAATCGGCGTTCTAATGAAATTCATTCATCATTTGTCAATTCCCCATCATTTCTCATTTAGCTTTAATTAATCACTGAGGAGGAACAAGGATAGACAACACCGCTGTCCTACGTAGGATTCTGAGTGATCTAAAACCAGGAGGGCTCAGTCTCACCCAGTGGTGTTTTTGATAAAAGGGAGCATTCCAAAGCCAAAGTAAAACCAATACTTTCCAAACACAGTTATCCTTTACTAGTGTTCTTGTATCAGAATTGATTAACTGAATGAAGATCTATCGCTACAGTGATTAAAATAGTTTTTGGAATTTCTCCTGTGATTTTACGAGGGAGCTTATACAGAGGCATCTACAGTTCTGAACCTTTGCTACAGGGTTCCAGGATTCAAAATGATTTTCTTCCTGCTTCTCATTCTGTCCTTCATCTGAGTAGTGGAAACTTCGAATGTCAGCAACAGAAATATGACAACCAATAGTAAAGCCAGTAAATATACCTTTATTTCATTCGGATTTTGTGAGAAGTAGCTTATTTCCGATTCTTTAGGGAAACAGTTGGGGACGTGAACTTTGATTAGTCGACAGCTGCTGTCTTGTGCACTCCTAACCTTGTTTTCATGCAATCAAGGAATTAATAACAGAATGAAGGAAATACACACTGTATCGAGGCTTCACACATTGACTAGCTGAGTTTGTTTTAGGTTTTTTTTGTTTGTTTGTATATAGCCTACAGGACAGCTGAATTTAAGGTCTGAGAAAGCCTACAAGTTTCTCTCTTTTGTGCATGACATGCAGACTCATAGCAAGTGAACCGAAAAAAAGTTATTACGCAGGTTGCTTGCTGAGTAAAACCACAATAGCAATGTTTGCTGCCAATCTTCAGGACAGACCTAGAAAATAGGCGCCATAATATGTGACACTACTAGAATAATGTTCCCTACCTTTAGGGAAGATTGTGTATGTGGAATGAGATTCTAGCCACCAATAATGAGACGCATCCACCATAAAGAACTGCACACAGTAATCATCATCAAACAATACCATTCTAAGGCCATTAATTAGTTAAACAGACTAAACAGCTTGCTTAAATTGATTTTTAAAAAGAGACAAAAACAGCATTGAGAATCATTGGTTTAAATATAAGATTTAATAGAATAATAATTGTCTATTTTGCAAAGGCTGGTGACATACGCCCTGTGAGGAAGTTTCACTTTCTATGCTGATTTAAGCATACATTTGACAGTTTCTTCTTCCATAAAAATTTGTTTTAATTCAATAAAAAAAAAATATTTATTTTTTTACTTGATCGTTCCTTGGTGGCTCTGACTCTTTTCTTTTTTTTTAACAGAAACTTACATATCTTTTTGACTCTTTTTGATATATATTTTTACAAATGATTCCAGGTTCATAAACCATAGTAAAATTTTGTGGCATACTTTTTTTTTAAATCCTGTGTATACATTTTTTACACCAGATGGTTGCCCCCTTTCATCAACTTTGTCCCCACTAAAACGCACTGGCTGATGGTTTGGGAAATCTGCAGCAGGTGTTTATCATTTCTGTTTATTTGGTGTCCAGAACAGTTCCTCAGTGAATTAACTGCTTGTTTGCTTTCAAGGGTGTTGATGAAGTTGGACTGTGTGCCTGCCCAGGCATTTGGATTCGCAGTGACTTCGGTTTATTTGGTATGCTATGTATTATTCATTTATTTATTTTTCATTATTTGAGAAAACATTTTTTGTGACGTAAGAAATAAGGGTTTGTATATTATATTGATATTTGTCTATAAAATTCTTATTGCTATAATTTTACCTCTTCTGATTTTTTCCTTCGTCAGGAGAAATCTGAAATTAGGGGCATCCGTTAGGGGAATTTACAAGAGAAACTGAAACAAGTTCTGTTCTGGGTTAAATACGCAGAAGTAATCAACAAAGTATATTTAATCATTACTTTCACTGTCTGTTGTGTCACACTTTCTCTAGTGGTTTGATGGTGCAACAGATATGTTGGGGTGTGTATCTATAAATGTATCTATAAATGTATTAAATATGCATTAACGAGAAGCTGTATAAGCCGTTAACACATGGCCAAGGATTTAACAGATTTAGTTAATCGAGTCATAGTATCCTCAGGTTTTTTTCAGTCAAGGGTTCTCAGAACAGAAAAACAGTCGTTGGCGATGCCTTGCTGACCCCAGACAACAACAAACTATTTCAAATCACAGAAATGATTGGCTTAGCAGGCCTTTATTTCCTCGCCATTTCAAATAGATTAGATAGAGTAATGATCATGGGGTAGGAAGATTTCATTTCCATACACTAACAAGCCACTCTTTGCCGAAAAACAGATTTCATTAAGATTTTCAACATATTTTGAAGTTACATGTATTAACTGCCCAAATTGAAGAGACTCTCAAGTTATGGTGATCCCTGATATATTAGATTACAGATAATTAGCTGCTGAAACATTTTTCAAAACTACTATGATTACTGAATGCAATGAACAAATACAGTAATCATTCATTCTATTGAAACAGTGGCAACCTGGTATTTCAATCTGTTCCAATGCAACTCTCCATTAACTTGTCGAAGGTGTTCTGCAGGCTAGATGCATTGTTAGTATTACTGTACAGCCCAAAGTAACTCCAACATGAAAAACACACTTTAGCACGAATATATGATACGGAAGCCTTTTGATGCTTATAACTGAGCCTCCACAATAGATTATTGGTTATCTTCCCTTCATCTGTGAGGGCTCTGCTAGAAGTATACCTATGTTCAACATAGGAAATAAAAAATAAAATGACAACTTGTCATGGAGTGAAGTCTGTAATGACAAGATAACATTTAGTAGAAAAAATTCATGATCATAAATAAAACAAATGGCATCCTATGGCAAAAATTCCTAATAATTATATTTTTTACATATATATATAAATTTTGGATAGCACCCTGCTGTCATTTGGGATGGTCTTGTATAATCTGCATGATGCAGCCCTCACCTCTGGTGTACCATATACATTCTGAACCAATTATCCCTGATAAGGTCATCCTAAATTGCACTCATGCACTTCTTGAGAATGAAGAGCCAAAAGTGCTTATATTAATTACCTGAGCTGCTTTTTCTCCCATCACCCATACTTTATTATACCTTCTCCTAGCAACAGCATTGACTTGCTATGAGGCATCTGAGGCTAAATCCTGGCCAACAGGCAGCATTCTGGTCAGGGACAAGCCGTTCCCGCTCAGTGTTTCACAGCGAAGACCCCCAGATGTGGAAGCAAGTTTTCTCAGCACAAACTTAGCAGCTGCACCAATACATCAGCAGGGCGATACTCCCTCCATGCAGATGGTAAGTCATCTGTGGTGAATTTTAGCTTCCAGATTCATGCAAATCAACAATTCTCAGGCAACCCATATGGTTTTTCTGTCTCACACCAGTAGCAAACTATATTGATATGTTGTAAATGTGACCTTAAGTGGGATGACAGAAATTTGTTGAGACAGGCAGGGAACTGATAAATTGTGTGATATAAAATATTGATCCCCTAAGTTCACTGGTGATAGCAGATGGTGTTTGCTGAAAGAAAATGTGGAGACGGGTAGAACTTCATGTTAAATATGAATAACGCTTTATTTATCCACATTATTAAAATTATATGACCCACAGCCACTTAAGGCAGCAGAGTTTTTGGTTAACTCTTCAGAGGAAATTGGGTATTCACAGGGGAAATATCCTCCAATCTTCAGGACACAAATATGCTGCAAACATACAGACCTGACACAAATACATAATGCACTAAAGCCACTATCTAAATGTATGCAAAATCTATGCAATGACCAGGTGTCTACTAGGTATCTACTGAGACCATTGTGTCGAAAACTGTCATTTGTTCTGTAGCCAGTAGCGACTATTACAGCTAACAATAGTTTTTGAAATATCTGAGGGTGAGAGGAAATCGTAGGTGATAGCCCTTATTCACAGATTTATTTATAAAGGCTTCAGACCTGTCCCACATGGTAATAAACACATGCGGTCTAACACAGTGAGGATGACACCGGAGACAAGCTTTCACTCACATCTGACGGAAAATAAAAAAAAATAATTAACTGACTGGATTATCTCAAATGAGGAACTGAACCAACGATGTGGCTAAATTTATTAAATGTCTGTTGAAAGGCTGTAGTCAATCTGCTCCACAGCAGTCTTGCCAATGAAATGACCAGAATTTATGTTCAGTAACAATAATGAGATCTGCAATTTGGGTATGATTGTGCCAGAGTGGTTAAGGCATTAGAAACACCCTTCCTTTTTCGAGGTAATAAGAACATAGAGGTAAAATAAAAATGAGAAAAAGACTGACCTTCAATCTGTGATCATAGTTGCTTCTGTTTTGTAAGAGCATCTTGTTTGACACATTACTTCAGATATGTATAACTTCATATTTAAAAAAAAGATAAAAGTAAAAAGAAACAGACACACCCAACAGGTCAATTTTATGCAAACTTCCTCTCAAACCTAAATCTATCCCAGTTAGTTAAAAGTTACCCTAAAACTTTGGCACTCAGGATAAGAGTGTCTGCTAAATTATTAAAATGTAAAATGTTGCTGTACAATTTTAAAAAAACATATATTCCTTACTTTATGGAATTCTACATTCTAACTTTTACATTCTACTTTATAAAAAGTTTTTCATCCTGCATTTCTATTGGTCAGTTTGTTTTCAAGCCATGCTGTCTGATCACATGATTATATCAATACACATTTGGTAACACAGGATTATAGGAAACAGAGGCAGATTCATCAAATAGACAAATTTAATGAATTGCACCACCAATTGCAGTTATTAAAGCCTACACCAATGAGAGTTTACAAGCCAACTGAACTTCAGCTAGATAGATAGTCCTAGTGATAGTGGCATACGGTGTAATCTAGCATTCAGTGATCTATGAATAATTTGACCCTTGCACATAAAACAGCATGAAAACCTATTTACGACTATTAATTAATGACCTGAAAATTACCCTTATCTGACATTAAATAGCTACATAATCTCCAATTACGATTGCTGAATGAAGATCCTTGTGAATGACAGACCACTTTGTTGAACCAGCTTTTAATGGTAATCAGCTTCACCTTGTGCCTTGGCCACATTGCAGCTTTGACAATAATTTCAATAAGACACACCCTCTTATTTCTCATTGCTTAGATAGTAAACCATTGAGCTTGCCTCCCAAGTGGCTCAGTCTCAGCCTCAAGTGAGGTTTCTAAAGTGCTACTCATTACGTGTTGAGGCACGACGTGGAAATGTTATGTGGAACCTGGACACTTTTGTAAGGCCCTTTACAACGCTAATGCCTATTCGTTCTAATGAGATACAATGCAATGCTGATGTGAAATGGATAGTAACTTTCTGAATGAGATTATAGAGCCAAGACTATTTTAACTGAATTATTCTGTCAGCTGCCGTTCGCCTTCATTCTTATCAAACAAGCTTTGCTTTTAAGAGGCAATTCTTTTATTTAATATGCTTCTTGAGATTATTGCCAGTGATAAATTTTACTTACAGCAATTAAAATTTCCACTCAGCAATGTTTTGTGTTTTACATTTGTAATAACTTAATTCATGTGGTCACTCAAGTCATTAGCATTTGGTGACAAACAATAATTACCCCCAAAACGTAAGTAAAGAATTTCTGTTCCTATTTGGGGGTTGGTTTCATTGGCCCGGATAAAGACATGCCTCTTTCACTACAATACATTAGCCTTAATGCTGAAGAACTCCTAATGTACCCTGTGCATTTTTGCACAACGTTGTTCAAATTACATATATATCTTACTGCAAAATGTACATCATCAGTTGCCTTTCTTGGAATTGGACTTAATCACCTGGGCAGGAATAGCAACTGATGGTGAATAATTACCAAATAACTTATTTGTTGGTTTGATATAATTATCAATGGAACCATATTATGGTAATATCCTGCATGTGGGTGCATGTGTACATGTTTGCATGCCTTCGGCACAGATGAGCTTCCAATTTCCAATTTAAATATATAAAGCCATTTAAATTTTCATTTTACCTTTACCTTTAACATCTTTGAGTGAAATCCATTGAAGCCAATGTCGATTTAAAAGGTAACTTATTCGGCTTGTCCCATCCCTAAGTGTCAGTTTAGAAGCTAGTAATTTAAGTTACAGTATTGTTGCGACTGAACTGTAGACCATCTGAGACTCCTAGCAACAGTCGGTCATAGTAGAATCTTAAATTACATATAAAATAAATATATAGAGCAGCATGGTGGATTAACTCTGGCACTCATTATTATTTCAGGAATAAGTGAAGGCTTTGCGTGTCCCAGATAAACGCGTGGGCATTTATTAATTTAGAAGAAATGTCAGTTATACACGCTTAGGGTTCTATTTTGGAGCAGAATGCACTTCCTGGCCACGGAGCTGCCGGTCTGACTTCTGCTCAGTCACCATGCCTGGTCATTGTCTCACTTCCTTGCAGCAACGAGAAGCTCTCGGCTCAGCGGAGCGTTCATCACCTGCTGCACTCATGATACCAATGTGCTAATTTCTTTTATTACAGCATTTTTGAAGATAATAATTTCATAACACAGAATTGACTCAATGCCAAACATTTTTAAATATTAAAGTAAAACTGTCACTCGGAAGTTAGGGACAGCTTTAGGGCAAATAGGCAAGGCCTTGGTGTCTGGGTGGCCAGACCAAAAACGATTTAATATTTACAGAAGTCACTGCAAAACTCAAAGCTGAATATATAACTATATCTGGTTACGGTTCCCAAAACAAAATTATAACATTAGAAAGAAAGATTCAGAGGGGGGCCTACCACCAACATGCCCAGCTGCTGACTCATTATCCACTATCTACACTATTAAGTGTTTTGCGAGTACATTTAGGGGAGGATTTAGCCCTCGCAAATGCCTGATCCTTTTCTCAATTTGCATATTGTTCAAAAGCGGAGTGGGTGATGATACTCTCCTTTATTATTGCTTGTTCTTGCAAAGTCTGACAGATACTAAGACTTTTTATGACTTTATGCACTTTCAGAAAAACTCAAATGCATACGTTGTCAAAGACCAAGCACCAGAAATGCAACATGCCATGTGAAATAAATGAATAAACGAAATAACTGCAACGTAAATCACCCACAAAACGACACGCGGCAGAAAAACACAAATCACAAACTCTTGGACGTGCGTTGCTGGTCTAAATTATTCTGACTCTTCAGACAATGTCTTAAATAAAAAAATATTATTTACAATGTAGAGTGTTTAGATTATAATAATTTATCTTTAAAATGTGGGAGATTCTTTGAAGGATGGTCTTACTGGCATATAAGATAAAAACGCAAGGAATTTAAGTTGAAAATCCAATCTAAGTGCAAAATAGAGCACTGATAATGAAATTGTGTACTACAACTGTGATATTCGAAATGTGGTGTCGCATATGTTATCTGAAGATGCATGCCTACAGTGAAACGAGAAATGATGCTAACAAACAGGTTATTTGTATTTGTCACTTTTTTCTCCTTAGTTCCTAGTTCGGACATGCAAAGCATATTCAGAAATTTAAAATTACGCAACAGATTTTTAGGCATTTTTTAGATTCAGCTTTTTTTTCTTTTACCCACTATGCCCCTCAGCACTCGGCGACCCCGCTCTGTAACTTTACGTGGTCTGCCCCTCCGTGGCTGAGTTGCTGTGGTTCCTAAACGCTTCCACTTTGCAATAATACCACTTACAGTTGACCGTGGAGGGAAGAAATTTCACAAACTGACTTGTTGCAGCGGTGGCATCCTATTACAGTACCACGTCTCGAATTCAGTGAACTCTTTAGAACGACCTATTCTTTCACAAATGTTTGTAAAGGCAGACTGCATGGCTAGGTGCTTGATTTTATACACCTGTGGCAATGGGACTGAATTAAACACCTGAATTAAATGATTAAGAGGTGTGACTCAATAATTTTGTCCATATAGTGTATGTTGAGGATTTGAGAAACAAGGAGGGGAATAGAGAAATCACCAAATATAATTAACCCTCCTAATCTAACCAAAAATAACTCTTAGTGGCATTGTGGAATTTAGCCTGGGGTATATAGACAAAGCCAAACCTGTGTGATAAGTAAGCCTTACCTTCCCAGCTTGCCCTCTCCTGAGCTAACTAGAACAGGGACGATATGAATACCGAACAGGATGACACAAAGTACAAGGGGTGAACAAAAACAGGGTAGCTAAACAATGATAAACGGTTAGCTAAACAGGGTGACTAAATAAAGACGGGGTTTACACACAAGCTAAGAACCGCAATGGGAACTAGCACACAAACTCTAAGTCTCCTACTCATTCTCTAAGTACTACAGACTCTTTTCCAACTACTTCACCATCCTTGTCAAGAGGGAAATAGGTAGTTTAAATGGTGGGGTGTCGTCTTCCGATTGGCCGAAATAAACTGGAAACAAACCGATCCACGGAATCGGTCAACTTCTGGGTGGGGATGCTGCCGAACTCCTGGGAGAGACAAAGGGAGGAACCAAAACACCTACTCTACAAATGACACTACACATGCTCTAGTGTGGGGACGTAACACCCCACCTGGGAAGAGTGCAGAGTCAATGATGAGCTGGAGGCTGGGTTGGGGCTGATATACTCGCCTTTTCAATGTGTGCTAAGCTTTTGACACTTTGTGCAGGTCTGACCTCTGGAAGGGTGGCCCAGAGCATGCGTGTAATTATGGTTAGAACCACAATTACCACACTGCCAGTGGGCTAAGGCAGCCTGATGCTGCATCAATTTCGCTGAAGCACTCAGGTCATTATCTGCAAAGCAAAGATTGCCATGGCCATTTCAGCTACTTTAGTGCACAATCATTAGCAGATTAAACTTGAGAGAATGTAGCTCCATCCTTTTTTGTGAGATCTCCAGTTGGAGCCTATTACGCACAAGTGAACTTTAGATTTTCTCCATTAATTGGTCCTGTATAATTTTGCTCTTTTCCAGATTTGCAAGACTGTGAAAACTCTTTAAGAGCTAAGCAACTGCGGCAATGATTCTCACACTGTGAGCGCTAGAAAGGGCCAAAGCTGCTCAAGTGCATTAGCCCCGCCAAGTGACTGAAAGTTGCGGTTCCCTTCTAGACCGGGATTGTGTAGAAAACCCTGTTGTAAACCATTAACAACACCATTTTGCGGAACATGATGCAAACAATTTGTTTTCTGAACTATATGTCAACCTAACAGACAGGTGCTAATAAAGTCATGCTGCAGCTGTTGCACTTGGACCTTCAGTATTAAGTCTAAGATGTCTGCGATATGCCAGCCTAGGCGTGGTTGTGTCTCTACCACAGGAACATTTATGTCCTGATACAGTCCGCATTCTACCTACCGTTAGGAACTTTATGAAGCAGCCTGTTGTACCGACACCCATAAAGGACTTTTGGTGAGCTAGACATGTTGCCATGGAGATCCATTCCAAAGTTTTTTCCCCACTGCTGGGCCTGTGTCCATCGTAAAGGTCAATATTTCCACATTGATACATTTTTCCTGCCCATTGCTTAATTTTCTTTTCTTTTCTTTGGGGAATGAACAGAAAGCCTAAAGTCTCACTGTTGTGTGTATCTTGAGTAACCGTGTTAACAGCATGAGCAGGCTGCCACACAAGATGCCCTTTTCGGCGGCATTTCCGGCACACGGCCTCACTTGCTAGACAGTTTGTTTGCAGACAAAGTCCTTCACACTCCGGAATCTGCATACTTTGTCATGAATTTTCCTTGGGGTCTTTGCTGGAGTATTGTGTGTATTTGTTTCCTTGATTTTTGAAAAGTTTTCCTCTGATGGCAATAACATTTGCAGTGTTGTTCCCTCCTGTTATGCTATGCATTAATACTTACTGTTTCTCGACTGATTAATTCTACCTTTTGTTTCGGAATAGCCTTTGCCATTTATTCCTTGTGTAAAAGAGTACCCATAGCATTATTATTTTAATTCCAAAGTCCCTGATATAGTCATACAAATATTGTTCTTTTCCGATACTAAATGGTAACAGCTGTAAAGAATTGTTTTGTACTGAATAATAACAATACTTTTAAACTTTTTTCTATTATAAGGGTTCAATATTCGTGTGGGTCGGCAAGCCATTTGTATTTATATGCAGAGGACTGATAAGTATGGTTTCTTATCTGACAAATATTAAACCATGCCATTTTTCATTAACTTTCAAGTGGCTTATCATCTGGATTTATTTTGAAAAATATGACAAAGATACACACTATAAAGAGAATTTCATTGGAATGTGACACACAAAATATACATTGGTTTTTAATGTAAGAATTACGTCTTTTTTATTTTTTAAAGAAGTATATATCTGAAATTATATTGAAGTTATCAATCCATTTCAAAACGGAAATTGAATTATTCTTATCTTTTCCAGAGCCTACTATACATAGTTGTACATATGACATTTTGTATTTAAAAGGAGAGAGCTTGTAGGGAAATCAATGTACACTGAGATTTTATATTTGGGATTTTATGACCCCTTTAAATAAGTGTTTATTTTTTGTTTTTTTGTTTGTTTGCTTTTTGATTCCTTGAGCACATTTTTCCAAAAAGAAGTCTCATAAGCCCCCAAAATAACGCATTAAATGTGTAAAATGCACAAAGACACCCAATACATTTGGGAATACAAAATCATATACTAACAAAAGAGCACTTCATCTCACAGTTCTTTTCATCAATCATTGTTGAATGATTGACCCAATAACTATTAACCACAACTATCAATATACCCAGACGTGGCTTCTGTTTTTGAGTGTGTATATACCATGTTTTAATATTATCATTTTAGTATGTAAAGGTGAGTAAACGTTTTACCTCACCATGGCCTTTATCCTAAAATCCCGTTTACCAAAGAAAGGCAGGAGGATTTCACCTTAGAGCAAGAACTGCTACAAAATACTCAACTTTTTATATTTTGTTCGGTACAAATTGAATTATGTGCACAGAGAACAAAATAAAATGCACCAAGCCGATGATTAAAAAGAAAGTATTCAGTGAAAAGTATACATTTGACAAGGTCAAAAGGAACAGAAAATATTAATGTACACTGCTTTCTCATCCCATCCTTTCAAGACCAGCAGGTCACATGTTCTCGTTAAATGGCATCGGAGGTTTCCTCACGCAGTGTAGCAACGAAAAATATTGGCAGCAGTCGCGCATCCACCCATCACAATCTTCGGCTGTGATCACTAGACAGCCAGCATTCATCGCATCAAGAATGGACAATAGGTCGTGTGGATGGTGGTCATATACCTTCCACCTCCATGAAAAAAATAATTCCCCAATGGAATTTAGAAACGGCCCGTGTGGGGGAAGAAATTGGATCATCACACATGGGTGGTTTGCCGACCGTTCAGTGACCTGGCAGGAGTGATGGAATGCAACATTGTGTCATATCAGGCCTCACCTGCCCTCTCTCTTCTGGTGGGACAATGCTCTGAGACAACGCATCAAGAAATGTGATAAGAAGCTCTGTGTTGTGTCTCAATTGTGGGAATGTGGGTAAGAACACCCTCCAGGAGACATGGTAATATTAGCCCCCGTTTGGGCTTGCAGATTTGCAGTGGCTCTTTGATCAGTGACTTTTGACAGGTTGTAGTCTGCTTCATCCACATATGTGTAGAAATGTGAAGATTGCTTTGTTGGCTTCAGTGGTACTGAAATACAGTAAAGCATAGCACAGTCACTCACTCCTGAAATTTTCATTGTAACTAATGATGCCATAGTTGGTCTCTTGAGGTTGGGCAGGACTAACGGCCTAGCCTCTTTCATTGAAAGGCCGTGATTGTTAACATGATCAAGAATCGTGGAATGGATTTCACTGAAACACACTATATCTAACCTTTGTGCTCTACAAGCTCTACCACCACGCTTCTGGAACCGTCCTCCTCAATGGGCTCCTCTTCCTCTCCTTTGCGCTTGTCCTTGACCTCTGTATTTTCCATTCTTCCAATCACTAACTCAGAGGTGACCTCTTCCATGCAGGTATGGACCTCCATACAGACTGATTGTGGACAGAATGAATATGCAAAAACATGCAGAAGAGATTCACAATTATGGGAGCAGCTTCTGTTAGCTGAGACCAAATGCTTGTTTTGGTTGACGTGGTTTCAGTCAGCTGTAGGACATTGTGTGTACTGTTTTAGCAACAAACAAAAAAAACATGCTTAATATTAGCATTTTGAGTGAAATAATTTAGAAATGACTTACTGTTTTGCGAGAAAAGTCACTGTTTGGCTCAGGTTTAGGTGGTGGTCAAGTGGACCAGCGTTAAATTCAAAGTGACTTAGTAATCGAGAAAATCCTTAAGATTATAAATGTAGCAATGGTAATTCAGTAATGTAGAAAAGCAATTAATTTAATGGTCAGAAACAGTTATGTGTTGCACAGAAAGATGAAACAAGGAAGGCGAAGGAAAGATTTATTTTCCAAGTTCAGACAAATAATGACTAAATAGCCTGTTCCATTAAATTTTCTGAAGGGTTGCATTATGAAGCCAATTATGATTTGAGACTGAGTTTGAGCTGATAATTTACTATGGATGTACTATGAGGACTTTCTACCCATTGAATTTTGAAACATATTGAATGTTTCCTTACATCCTTACATCATTGAGAAACAAATGTAAAAGTTATTTACATTTACGCTTATTTGTCCATTAATGACTTGAAAACATTTCTTGAAACATTATCCAGCATTTCAAAACATTTAAACAATCTCCAAAACAAAGACATGTTTTGCAGAAAAAAATGCGTTAAGACTCTCAAATCAGCAAATACATGACACAAAGTCCCTCAAAGCAATATCATTTGTCATCTAATGGTAAGTTCTGTCAGCAGTTTCACAGCGGCACAATAAATACTAACAATGAACATTAATATCACACGGTCAACCCTGAGTACATGCACTCTCTGTCTTCTGCTTGTTGGTCAAATATGCGTAAATGGTAAGCCAACATTCACCCACAGCATAAGCTGTATGTTCTTGGAGCTGACTTATACTATAAAGTCCAGAGTTGAGAATTTTCAGCAAAAAATACTTTGACGAAAAGTTTACAGTGTTTCTCAATTGCTTAAACACATTTCCTGTGATGCTTTTCACATTTACAAAACAGGTAAAATAAATGATTGCTTTGGCACATAATTCAAAGGTCAGGCACATATAAATGTCACCACTTGACCCAAAAGTCAGTCAAGTATGTCTCATTAAACAAAACTAATTCATTTTTTCTCAGCTAAAGGCGGTGTTGAGGAAGAGGAAGGGGACATCGTCCGTACGTTTTTAATGACAATTGTCAACCAGGTCATCAATCGTGACCTATCACTAGCAGAGGGTGTGCTAAGGTTCCAGTCAAATCTATTCCGATTCTCAGTTTCAATTATTAGGATCAGAATAGGTATGAATGAATATATTATGCAATCTTGCAAAAGAATCATGTGAGAACATTTCTTCCCAGTAATACTGTACAGTGCAATACAAGTCAGAGCAGTTTGGCCATTTACGTATTGACTTTGTATATCATGGGTTTTCGTTTACAGGATTGACTACAGACTACCCTACTCTGGCGGCAGAGGACTTTTTACTGATGTACATGAAACAGTAAGAATGAATAAAGTTATTGGTGGAAATTCCCACCCTTGAACAATTTTTAGATGCTGTAGAGGAGAGTGAGCAATTGAGAGCCGAGGAATGGGACAGTGTCAGTTTCCATCACTCTGCTCTGGTGAGCCGATGCTTTGCAGAACACCTTCGCATGATGATGGGATTCCTCCCACCCTACTACCCCTTCCTGAACCCTATTGAGGAGTTCTCAGCATAGAGATGGAAGGTTTATGATAACCATCCTCACGGTCCAAATGCCAAGGCAATGAGCACAGGCTATGAAGCCATCAGAGCAGAAGATTGCACTGCATGGGAGAACAGTACACAAAACCTATGACCAAACAGAGAGGAGAGAATGGCTGGTCCCTGAAGTCCCATTTAAAATAAAAATCTAAATCTGTATGGTTCTTTTGATCTGTTCTCCTCATCAGGAGATCACCTTCTTGGATTTGAAAAAAATATACAGAATGCAATATTATTATTAATATTATCATTCTTTTCACACTGCACAATATGTAAATTAACATTGCTGGACGTGAAATATGTAGAGCCTGGTTCCAAAAGAATAACACTATGTGTGTGGTAACATGCCTCCAGTAGTTTCAAGTTTGACTGCAGCATGAGTTTGTACTGAGGATTTCATGTCATATTTAGGCTTATACTCTTTTGGCTTTTGTTTAAACACTGATCGGGCTTCAAACCACTCATGTACTGGACGAAAGAGGTGCAATGCTACATTGTCCGATTTACCCACAAATAAAACGCAAAATTAACAAGAGGCCATTCCAACTGTCTGCAATGAAATATTGTAAATAAAAGCATTAATGAGATAAACCCTTAACTGCATATATTTTAACTGAATGTCCTTCACTCTTTTCACACTCTGTGTTGGCCATGTGGACCACAGTTCCATTGACTTAGGAATTGAATCCTGAAAAATTGAAAAAAAATTGAAAAAAAAATATTTCCATATATGATGGACTTGAGATCATGGATGTGATCATGGATGTGATCAATATTACAATTGTTACAACACATGTAATATTTAATATAAAATTCTGCCACATACTGGACATATGTTTAATGGGGAGGGGGGTGCGTGGGTGATGCAGAAATAAATAATGATAATGTTGATTAACATGTTGGAGTGTCGTGACTAATAACAGGCTGCAGACAGTAATTCCAATTAAATTCAATCCAGTGTTTTATTCCCCAGTCTGTCACAGTCCCGTTCAATATATTTTATTGGCAACCCTGCCAGCTGTGAACTGGCTCCCGAACGTGTTTATTGACAAGTCTATTCAGCCATTCAGGATCCAAATGTTTTTTGGTGCTGTGGAAAACAATCTGGCACGGCATTTAGCCAGAGCTCATCACGCTTCATCATGTGCCTGGGCTGTGAGACGTCCCGCATCGATATTTTCTTTGTAATCACTATTCCAAGGGTTGCAATGTTTAAAAATTATTTGATAAGGTAGAGGACTGTGAATGGGTTGGATACGGCTAAAAATGAAAAAACAACAACAAAGAAATCGATGTAATCCCTAAGGATTATGTCAGAGTTATGTTTGAATAAGGAACGAGGACACATGCTAAGAAGATTGCAATGGGATAAAGCAGATTGTTGTTTGGGTGGTTTAAATTTGATATTGTGATGCTGCCTGAATCTATAAAGCCATTTGCAATAATGTATTGTCCTTCTTGATCAGAAATTGTAGTTTCCTATAAAGGGACCAGATTCATTTATAAGAATGGTTCCTCTGTTTTTTGGGGGGGGTTTTTTTGTTTGTTTGTTTTGTTTTTGGTTAAGGTGGCCGAGTCTGCCCTACACGTTTGATTTGGAGTGACTGAGACACCGCCTCTATAGGATGGGTTTCTTGGAGTAATGAAATGTCCGATTTCATCTTCTTTAAAGCATTCACCATGTTGGTTCTGTTAGTGGGAGAACCTGTGCTACATACATCCAGCGAATCAAAATCACTCTAACATTAGCGTGGCATGACCACAGGACAACAGTATGTAAAAACTGACATATGTATGCTGGTGGTGTAGGATGAGCAGGGGTAATTAACATCAGTGTAGCACACACCGAAGAGTTTTTGCCCAAGTCATTAAAATCCTCAGGTAATAACATTGCACTGCCCATTACAAACCATCCAGCCAGCATTCACAGAGACAAGTTTATTGTCTAAGTTTATTGTCGCATCATCAGTGATTCGTTAGTTTGCACGGATTTTAAATGTTGACTCTAGGCACGTACACACATTTCACCTAATAAATCCCTGCTGGTGTATAATATACAATGTTGGATCTCCGAAATGTTTTAAGGATCTCCTAAAATTAGGATTTTAGCAGATCCACCTGAAAATATGTGTAGGTACATGTGATACACATCAAAAAAGCTGCCCGTCCAGCAAAGAAATTTAACAAAACTCAATTTTCTTCTGGTATTACAACGGCCGGATCAAATTTGTTTCATAATTATTGTTGTTGATGCAATGACAACTCATTTCTGAATTATCAACTGGAAGGCTTGTCAAACTGATAGAAAATAATGGTAAGTTACAACTCCTGCAGTCACTAAATTTACAAAATAAATTGGCATGGTTTTCCTCCTACTTTGCTCAGGTTGTGGAAGTGCTAATAAGTCAGGAAAAGATTGAGTGCTACTGGAAACCACAAAACTGCCGACCCATTAATCAACCAAAATCTAACACAAATAGAGCAGTTGAGGTTGGCCAGCTCTAAAAGTCTGGCCCTAGATGCGAGACGTATAATTTATCATGAGAACTTACTTAGACCAATAGTCCCTTACTGTGCAAGCAATCTTTTCCATATTTGTCCTTTAGAGAGGAGGTGAGTTTGGTGGAAGTACCTGCAATCCTCTCTGATTTCCATCCCATGGGGGGCAAGCAGCTATTTGTGAAAGGTCACAACAGACAGATGTTTGGGTAATCATTAGATGTTGGTGGGAGAAAGGTAGAGGGGCTTGTGAAGTGGGCCGTATTGCTCTGTGGCATTCTCCATCCTACTCCCCAATGTGCCTGTATTGGTGGCAAAGGTCAGGGGTACCCAGATCATTAATAGAGGGCCGTTAGACCTGACATACTAGATGGATGAAGCAACCAATTCCAGTCTTTTTTTTTAGCACACAGGGTTTGTGATGATGGGGGTCATAGATGACATTGTTAATGTTTATGATTCAAGACCCTTAAGCCATAAAGTTGCTATAATGGGATCCAGGCAAACGTGGTTGACTACAAAAAGCTACTGCTTGTGCACCCAGAAAGAGGGTTCAGCTAAGAATCTGTCACTAATATTTCACATTTTGGAGAAATAGTTCACAAGCAGCCCGTTTTCAAGACTTGTTTAGCAAATAAATGTAATTGTCTGTGCCCAACAGTGGATTTTTACTGCTGCATTTACCTTGAGGTCTTGAATGTATCACTGCTGCTTGTACTTTGCTAGATTATCATTTTCAGAGATCATTGAGGGAAATAGGGAAAAAACCTTTTCTAATCAGATGCTGAACTTTCCAACATCTCCCACTGAGGTAATGATTTCTTTCAGTAATCTTTTTTGGTATAATAGTAGGTATTACATGTTACATCAGATGTTAGAACAAATGAAAAATGTTATAAAAATGATAGGACTCTAAAGATTTTGAATTCTGTAGGAAGCGTGTACGTGCCTGTGCTCTTGGTCTGAAGAAAGGAGGTCAAACTAATTCAAATACAATTGGTGTTAAACACCGGAATTGCCTAGTCTGTTCTGAAGTCTAGAGAGTGCATTTCAACTTTATTGCATTTAAATCTATCAGCAGAAGTACACAAACAGATGGCCTCGACCACCAAGTAAAGATCTATGAGATGCATTCCACTGAGAATAATGTTTAGCCTGAAACTTTTTCAGCATTACTGTTTTGCTAAGGCATCTGAATTTAGTAGTTGCCACATCTCCTGAGGTATTTTGACCCTGACCCTCAGTAGAAGAAATTCAGATACAATGCTTTTGATGGCTACGGACTGTAGCGGAATTGATTCTGAGGATCTTATGCCCTAATCTGTTACCTGTGGACTACCTTGGTGACCTTATGCTGATAATACCAGAGGTCCCGCAAAGTTCATTGCAATCCTATCAAAGGCACATTCTATTATCGGAATAGGTGCAAGATGATTTTTATTATTACGTAGGCCAGCTTTTTGGCATTCAAGGAATTCCCAATGCTGCTGAACTGCTGAAATGAAAGGCTGAGCAAAACAACCTCTGCAAAGTGTTATCTTTAGTCTTTGCATCAAAGTATTTTCTCCCTAGCAGATGTCACTGCACAATATTGTAATAAAATAGCCCTTGGGAACAGGACGCTCCTCCCTGACTTTTTATAACCATATTCGCATGATTTAGTATTATGGGGTGCTTCCAGTCATCCAATCATGCTTCAGTGGTTTCAGAATATTCGAGGCTAGGCTATCGAGCAAAGGCAAACAGGGTGCCACGTAAAATTTATTCGGGGGGTTTTCAGATCTATGCAACAGGGGCCTCTTTACAGTTTTCATAGAGTTGCAGGATACAGCGATTGTTTTCTCTGACGGTCGAGGCAGGCTCGGACGCGTGATCGGCAGGGGGTATGTGGCACAAAACACACCCAAACAGAACAAGACGCACATGATCATTTTCCATGTCCACTCAGGGGATTCTCTGCGGCCTTGTAAATAAAGGATGTTTTGTAAGGAGATGAAGGAGATATTTTAAAATACACTAAGGAAAAGAGCATGCACAGTTCATTTTCAGGGTTGGCGAGGCATTGGGTTCCATCACCAGGGAAGGGCAGGCTGGCTAGACACATAAAAGCATCGTTAGCCCTTCATATACCTTAGTGATCAAATTTGGTATCAGGTGCGTTTCCTTGTCTCCCTTGAGCCTGTGATTCTGTTCATGCCTCTCTTTTTACCCATAGGGGGCGATACCCACGGGGAGGTGTCTTGTTGTGCAAACCCTGTGCCATGCCACATTCCTCATGCAATTTTTTCCCAGTCCCCTTGAACCACGGTAATTCTGTCCGTTCACAAAAAACATTTAATTGAGTTTTGACTGCATGGAAGGCTCCTGTTTGCCAAAGAAAAAAAAAGACAGAAATATGTGATCAGTACTGTGCATAGTGCAGGAGTATGACCAAAAAAAATTGTGTTAAAAAAAATGAATAATGATAATTGTGTTTTAATTGTGTTACAGTACTGTTAAATATATTGAATTAGTCCACGTTTTTAATATTTGGTTTTTCCACCTCTTTGTGAAATTGATCAAACAGTCACGTTCGGTAGCCACGGATTCTTCACTTTCGTAATCCTGTTAAGTAGAAAATAAATCTTTTGAGCTGGGGTTAACGCCCATTACATTTTAATAGGTTACACACTAAATCTCACAATATGAGGATTTGTTCCATTTAGGAGGCTTTAGTGCATTTCATTGATAACCAGTGAGACCCACAACACAGGATTCATATTTCTAAGCTCCTTAAAATGAATCCCTTTCTCTCTTTTTTATGCTTCTTTTAAAACTTGCAAAAGAATACATACAACTACATTGTGGTGAAAATTCTATGTAAAAAAAAATCTATTTTAAATTTACAAAACATTAACAAAACAACCAACACTTTTTGTTAAAAGGAGACTTTAGGTCTCTTATTCTACTATTGGTAAGATGCCAAGATAACCAGAACGCTGCAAGTATGTGTGTTTTATTTTTATATCTGGCGAGGATCAGTCAGGGAAAAGAAACAGCTGGCATTGATCTCATAGGTCTCCTTGAACACCAAACCTGAGATAAATGCTTCACCAGAGAGATATCACACAGAATTTCCCTGAATCTGTCCTTTCACTCTGTCCATGTGTGTGTTCCTGGTCAATGTCAGACGCTGGCTGGCATAGATTGCGGGCGCCATTATTCCACCTGTGACATCCCAAAGACAGGCAAGCAGAAGGGGTGCGAGCGGGTGGGATAAATGAGGAACTGGCAAGGTCCAAGGGCTTGACAACAGAGGAAACGGAAATTTCAGCTGCGACATACAGCCCGGTCAGAGTGAAGTGGGTCAGAGGTCAGGAGCTGAAAGTCACTACCCCCTACCTCCAGATAAGGGCCATCTAATTGAATTCGATTGACTTCAGAGTTTCAGAGCTTCAGAGTGGTGGCTACATGTTGGTGGCTACATGCATGTTGGTGGCTACATGTAGTCAGTCTATCCTGGTAGTGTTCATAAGTTTTCTGTCCAAGACACTATCTGTCCATGACTGAATATAACGATCTTCGCCTTTTTCCCTAAACCTGAGGGTGAGGAAGTTTGTGCGCACAAGGAACTAAAACATAAAAACTGCTGCTTTAAAAAACAGAGTGATGAGCTGAAAAGGTGATTGCATTATGTTTCCCCAGTTCTGGTTTAGCTTTTTATTCTGTTCTCATTTGTGTGTTTTTTATTTTTGTGGTTGAACCCATAAGAACTTTTGAGCATTTGTGTGAGTGGCATGGCAAAATCATTCACGTATTGTTGTTGGCGGTGTGTCGCTTGGTCCTATGTGACTCCTAAACCTTACATGATCTGGCAGTTTAATTATGAATGGCCAAGAAAATCCACTTATTTAAAAGAGGATTTCTTACTGAAAGACATCCTTCCCATTCTGAATTGACTTTGTACTTGGGAAAGCAGCCTCAGAGCGAGTACAGGGTATTACTTCTGGATAGCAAAGCCCTACTGAGTAGCAGTTTTAATGTGTTATTTTTATCTTCAATCCCCTATCTGACCCCCCTTTGAGCAGTATCTGCTAGTTGTCCACTAGTCCCTCCTTGCTTACCTTTCATCTCAAGCCTGAAGACCCTGGAGCCAAAAGCTTGTTTCGTCTGTAAGCCGATGAATGGATTTAGTACCCTCACTGATCCAGGCACAAACAATAGTGAAAATACCATGAGAAAAAGATTAAGAAGAGGTACAAAAAAGGCCAGCGAGTGTGTAGTAGGATTCGTGAAGGAAAAAACTAAAAGATTAGATTTCCTCCACAACCTTGAAGGCTATAAAGTGACTGGTTTATCTGCTTTGAATAGCTTGACATTTCACTTAATGGCACAAGAAAGGACTGTGAAACAGGATGAAAGCATATATCTAAAGAGTTCTCACTCCTACATCAGAAAACACCTAAGGGTTGATCTGGAAGCCAGAGCAGCAAAGGATGCACGGCGTTGCCTAAACAAACATTTTGCTGGTGATCATATGTACCCCACACCTAGGAGTTACTGGGCATAACGAGATGACAAGAGTCTGGACAATGTAAAGTTTAAATAAGGTAAAGGGCTGATGCTCCATGCCAGCAACATTGATTGAGGAGCTTTGGCTCAGCTATAAGGATACACTGGCAGAAGGGAAGTATCTCTCAAATGCTGGCTTGCTTTTTAAATAAGAAGTGATACCTAATTAGCCACACTAGTTAGGTGAGAATGTGCTGTCAATTTTAATGAGAAAGCCAGGTTATTATCCAAAGACTTGACAAAGCACAACTGATTGAAAAAATTAAAGTTTGGCAGGTGAGGCGGCTGATCTGTCAGCAGCTCCTGGGATTGTTGACACTTTTGTTGTGGATTTATTTCTGTTCTGATGGGTTGGTTTGTACTGGGGTGGAAACCACTGGAGTTCTAGATTTTATGCTTCAATTTCAAAAGTTGATTTGCATAGTGATGTGACCTCATGTGGTTCCATTTTTGTATTGCCTATTTCTCATGAGAATTTTTAAGCAAGAATGTTCAGACATTGAATTATCAGATTCACTTGTGTATCAACAGACGTTCTCTTTTTTTCTATTTAGTCGGTGGATCTCTTAGAAGTAATTTTGATAAAAAGGTACTTTGAAAGAATGTTTTATCCCAGCAGGGTTCGGACAACCTGCTCTGGTAATTACCAACTACTGCCGGTGGTTATTGCTGAAAGTGAACAAACTTTTGCAGCAGAAGCAGTATCACATTGTATATCACATCTCATTATCTTGCTTTTTCTCAATCTACCTTCCCAGGCAGCTCGCATCTCCGCACTTTGTGAATGTGTGAATGTAAGAAAAGAGTAAGTTGTGTCCATTGCAGGTTTTCAACTATTCAAGCAAGTTATTAGTAGATAGAAGTCAGTGCCTGCAATATAAACAATTTTTTAGTACACTAATGAGTGTTATTTTTATATTTTATCAAGATGTCTGTTGGCTCCCCTTTAATAGCTGTACATCCTGTTCTGTCAGGCAATAAGGATTATGAGCAAACCCGGGACAATGCTACAATATTGCTACAAAAAATAAATGATATTTAGTGTGCCAGTTCACCAGCAAAATCACCCTGCAAGATTATTTATAAATATGATTTTTGAATTGCAGAATTGACTTCAGTTTGATTTTGGTAGTGATTCTGCTCCAAAAGCAGACGCCGCTCTATAAAGCAGAAGCTAAGGTTTGCTAACATAGAAAGTCGGGAGGCAGGTGATTGATTATACATATTGTATTTTGTGAGTGCCTTATGAAAACGTGCTCTGGACCTACAAACCAAATGTTAAAATGTGTGCACTGTCAGTGTTAACAAGACACTTCTTCACACAGCAAATTGTGGTTAAAAAGAACTTCCTTTAGTTAAAGAACAGAATCACAATGTTCTTCGGGGCTTTTAAAAGTTTATTTGAGAGTTTAATTTACACAAACAGAATTTGGTTTGCAATTTGTGGCATGCCAGGCCTGGAAGTGTTTGTACCCGGAGATTGAGTGCCTGTTTTTTGCCTTTTGTTGAACATTTTCAACAAGCTTTTAATTTTGTAACAGGCAAAAAGTCTTAAAAAAGAACTAATTGGCTAACAAAACAGGACAGAAAAGCCATAAGCTAAACACAACATGTAATGTCTCGCATGAAAACAACTGGATGCTTTTCAGCTGCCAGTTCCTCAAACAGCTTTGCTTTACAATATTTAATTGGGAGCACATGACTGCAGTCTCATTAAGCTACCCAAACTTAGGTGCATGAGTCTGGTCCTGGCTGTAGGCGTGTCCCCATTTGTTGCCTGTCAACCCAGTCCTGCCAGTCGGAATATCCTGATATGTGCCAGACACTTTTCATTTTACATGAAATCCTAACCTTGCCTAAATGTATTATTTATGGCCTTATTCATGGAGTTTTACATGGGAGTGTGTATTATTTCATTGTCTATGGCTATGTGAAGCACCATTTTAACTATACACGAGCACTTGTCTCTTTGCCTGAATGCAATGGTCCAGCTACATTAGTAAAATTGCCAGAAAAATTGCATTTATTTAACATTTGAATGTGCTTAATTAGACTCATATTCCACCTGTGTACATTCAGGTTAAAGTTTAAATCCCAGGGCCAATTTTAAAGGCCCTAAAATCATGTTGTGCATAGGACCCATCATTTGATCAAACTTCATTGCTTTTTGTTTTCACCTAATTATTTGACATTTATTGGCCCAACCTAACGTTTGCAAAACAACTAGTTTTTAAGTAAACAAAACTGAGCACTTCATGAATCAAGTTTTTCGAGAGTCACAAATCAGGTCTCCGAACCCATTGCCCTCCCCCACACCCGCAACTTCCCCAAAAGTGTTTGTTGGAAAATTGTATAATTGTATTTCCACCTAGGAAATTATAACTACTTCCAACATTTGAAACTTGCGTATCTGGCATGACAGCAGCTAGAGGCAGGGGGCATTCAATGCCAAACCCCCTTAAAAGGGGGCTGTATGATTTATGGAAGCGAGTTAGGGTAATGAATAAAAACAAATTTACAGAACAGCTGTGAGGCAGCCAAGCATTCGGCATGGGATTTGAAAACATGTCCTTAGATTCATTCGCTGGTGATAATGGATTATGGCAACATGGTATAATGCTGGAAGTATTTCTGTAAAAATTATCCCCTCTTTACCTTGGTAGACAGAAATCAAATTTAAAAAATAATAACAGTAATGATAATAATAACAATAATAATAAACCTATTATGAAAATGTGAGTATACCAAACAAAAATTGACTTAATGACCAACCGCTAGCTACCAGCTAGCTATCGTGAATGTTTTAAATCTTGTTTTGTGACTTTGCGACTGCAGTGAATAACTGGACAATTAATTGCATTCCAAACAGTCGTGACTGAAGCAGGGGAGCAAATCAAGCAAAAACTCATGTAGAGTGTGGCCTTAAAGAGCAACTCAAGTGGAGTGGCTAATTTGCAATTAAGAGCTTTTTCCATCAGTAAGATTTCTTGCAACCTATTTAAATTGTAAAATCACTGCATTCTCAATTCCGCTTAATCAAACATTTCTTTGTTTATTATCTTTCTGCATTACTTAATGTTCTTACCAATAGTTATCTGCCATATAACCTAGATATCAATGGTACACGTTTTGTTTTTATATTAACATACCTCCCTACAACACTGATGTATCTCAGAAGGGCAAAGAAAATGAATATAGGTCGAACTGGGAAGATGGCTTAGTCAGGTTTCTTGGTAAGTTCATCTTACCAGTTTTTATAAACAAATTATAATTTTATGAATCTTTCCCTTGTATCCCATAACTTTTAAAACTTGTATTGTCTCAGCAGTTTTAAATTATATGTAGGGCTGTTTGAATGCACAGATGAAGGAAACAGCTGCTCCCTAGGCACTGGTGGGGTTTTCACGAACATTGCCTGTTGTTTGACAGTAAATGGGAGGGAACAAACTTGATAAAAGCTTTTGAATCGGCATCCTACGGATGCCAAGCAAGGTAATGTATGTTTTTGATGTTTGTAAAGAAATACTACCTTTTGTTCTTTGAGAAGGGCATTTTGCTGACATTTAGCTAAGAACGTTTTTCCTGTTCAACACCTCCGGCATGCTCGATTTGATGCACCCTGAGAAACTTGACTCTCTAGTAGTATTTTTAGGGTTATTTTACAAAATCAAAATATGCATGAAAGACAGTTACATATGATAGCTTTCTACTGGGCTGATCGCCAAACACAGATGGCTTTTTGTGATGTTTTTTTAAAACAAAAATCTTTAAATTAATCTTATATGACTTTTCATTGAGGTTTTTGTTTATGCCAATATCCATGTTGGTTTCCTGGCAAAATGTGTAGGAAACGGTGAGCAAATCATTTTTTTAACCAGAGTTTATTAGTGTAGGACAGCAGTTGAGAGGTGAATTTGTCTTCTTTTTTTCTGTGGTGCACAAATGGACAACTAGCAACAACATCTGTCTTCAAAAACAATATATGCAGTTTGTCCCCCCTTTGCTGTTATTACAGCCTTCATTCTTCTGGGCAGGCTTTCCACTAGATGTTGGAACATTGCTGCAAGGACATCCACAACAGCCACAAGAGAATTAGTAAGGTCGGGCACTGATGTTGGTCAATTAGGCTGGTTCACAGTCTGCGTTCCAATACATGCCAAAGGTGTTTAATAGGGTTGAGGTCAACGCTCTGTTTAGGCCAGTCAAGTTTTTCCAAACCTGTCTCTACAACAAACAGTTTATGTGTTCACGTGGTTTCCAGAAGCAGTTCAGAACTCGGTAGGCAGTGATGCCGCCGTGGACAGATGATTTATACACGCAACATGCTTCAGCACTTAGCAGTCCTGTTCTGCGAGTTTGTGTGGCCTTGATGTTTCCACTTCACAATAAACAGCACTCACAGTTGACCAGGGCAACTGTTGCAGGGCAGAAATGTGAAAACTGATTTGATGAAAAGGCACTTCAGTATGGACAATGTTTGTCTATGGAGATAACATGGTTGTGGGCTTGATTTATTATACCTGTCAGCAGGTTGTCTTTGAAATAGCCCAATCCACCAATTTGAAGGGGTGTCCAAATACTTTTGGCCATGTAGTATATATTCCAGATTATTAAATAATGTATTGTTCTAATATCAAATGCATTTCAAAATAAAAATAAAAAATGTTGTTTTTTTTGGGTTGGAGCGGGAACCCTGAGAATACAACAAATGATCAGCCTGCAGGCAAAAAATAACTTTCCTGAGAAAACATTTCATTATTCCATTGTCATCTTATTTAGCTGTTTCAAGTGCCATTCATCTTACTGTTGTCAGTATCTACTCTCGGAGGCTAGACTCTGCCGTTGTAATAAGATGTAATAAGTTTTGTCTGTGTATTCTCCTGAGTCTCTTTTTTTCTTTTGCAATGTGCTCCTTATTATTTCCTGTATGTTTATTTAACATAGTATGGAGTGCTCGCAAAATTATTGCTTTGTTTGCACAAGCATTATTTACAGACCTAGGACTGGAACAATCAAACCCCTATCACACAAGCAATAAGGACATTTGCTGTTATCTTCGCTAATTTTTTCTTGCAATTTATTCATCCTGGAACCCAAAAGTATTACTAACAGTAATGATTACAATCATTATACTATTATTATTATAATATGCAGACCAGGGTTAGAATTTTTGGCTATAGTTCACTTACCTTCTGTAATTTGGTTGGGGAATCCCGGACGCAGCTATTTTTTTCTGTGTGTGTGCACTTGTGCCTGTGTGAGTCAATTTCTCTTTCTTTTTGACCTCCACATGTTACATTGTCCTACAGAGCAACTTGGTGTCTGTTGACTAAGACTAAGTCGTACTTCGTTTTAATTGAAGGGGTATATTGTTAACCTTTGCAGGGATAATGCATTAAAGTATTAATAGATTAAAGTATTAAAATATTTAATGTCAAAAACCAAATTTAAGGCATTTTAAATTGGTCAAAAAATGTACATTATTCCTGTTTGTTTACATTCACTAAACCAGAGGTTGGTAGACAAGTTGATTGTAATTGCAAGTTGATTGTAAGTTGAAGTTTGTAAGCATAGTGCCTTTAAAAAAAACAAAACAATAGCTGATTGTAATGGCAGAGAGACAGATGGGAACATGTGACATAACGGGGAGAGTAAATCAAAACTTTAAACATAAATCTATTGGACTACAAAGAGACGATATATTTAATTCATTATTTAATAATTATTAATTATTATATATTTAATAATTATAACATACTACTAAATGAGACACCATTCCATTGCTAGGACGTAAGCTATAGTTGAAGTAATTGTTTTTCGTACTGAAAATAATAAGGCTTGCGATGTAGTCATTAGGCTGCAGTGAAGATTTTCGGTTTGATCCCAGGAAACTTTTGCAACCTCTATTCCTACTAGATGGTTTCGTTTTTGTCCCAGTCCTAGTAAAATTAAGACAGGTGTGGAATTTTTATGGTTAGTGTTTGTTTTTGCCATGCAGGGGTAAACAGCTAACAGGTCAGCCATAAGAGAATATCCATATTAAACTTAGACTTATCAAATGTTACAGAACCATACTTTAAATTCTTATCTCAACAGAAATCTTGATATCCTGATGTTTGCTTTTCTGGCTTAAAAGGAAATTAAGATGGTCACGAGTCATGGAACTGATCAGACTGACCAATCTGCACAATATTAGCTGATTTTCTGCAAACACACAATCAGAAACACATTACACAACTTTCTAAAATACTTTATTAGGAGACAGCTTGGGGGAGTTCTTTATTTAGGATTAAACTAAAGAATGCTGACTGATTCTTGCTAAAAGCATCTCTAGGTGAGGTTGGATCACCAAATCCCGATCCAGAAAGCTAACCAATTACGTAAATCTCTGTTGATGTGAACTTATTCTGCATTCTGCTATTTAAAATCTTTAAATTTGGAGGTGTATTTTTGTTCACTGCCAGGTGGCACCGATGTGAAGGTATTCAACAAAGGACAGCAAGTAGAGCAATCCATATTGAGGTGAGAGGGAGATCACCTCAGCAGGCAATCACTGCAGCTAGTTGACAAAACATCAAGGACAAAGTCGCCAACTTGACAACCCCAGGGGTGCTCTCAGTAGGATCGGTTTGTCATACCGATGAGCCAAGGGAGCCCGCCAGGGTAAATTGCCCGAGTGCTGTCGTGTGTGCCGTGGCGTGAAGAGGGAGCCACAGAAATTACGGATGACGGGGGAATGGTGCGTTGACTTGTCAATAGAGCACCTAGGGCGGTGAGTCTCCCGGAGTGAGAGCTGCTGCCAGTGCTCTGGCACATCTGAGCCCCAGGCGGATTGTATTGCCGAGGACCCACTCAGATACAGACGATCGCAGGCGGCGCGGCGGCCGCCGTGTGCAGCGGAGCAGGAAGAGGAAATGAGCAGAGGCTGAGGATGAAAGGCGGTGCAGCAGAAAGAGAAAACGCCCGGAAAAAGCAGACTAAGCAGGGTGTGCTATTTTTATGAATAGCCCAGTGCTGATTTAATATCCCACAAGTAATTTCAGGTGTTACAGATGCTTACTTCACAAAATCAGTTTAATTCCGTTCATCATTTAATTTTGAGATACGCGTTAATATACAACTGTACAATACAATAGAGGGGAAAGAAACACATACATTTTTTGGGGGGTCAAGAGTTTGTTTGTTTGTTTTTTTACCAAGTAAACTCTGTATTATTGTGGATAAAAAGGATTGAGTGTTGGGGCCAATGGGTTTGTTTCTCATCGCAGAACATCTCTCACTTCATGAAAATTACTCCAAATTAGGTTGTGAAATAAGTAATAACGCGATTACTGATTACTAACGTCATGCTAGAACAGCAATATATTATGGATGGCTCAGACATTCAAAGCAAGCACAGATATGCTGTAGTAGAAATCATGTAACAGCCAAATTATTACCTAAGCAAACCTCACATTGGGAGGATGTGAAAGGATGGGGGGCTTCCCCCGAAACACAATGCAGGCCACAAAGTTTATAGGAGGTTCAGCGCCTATTCCCGACTGCAAGGCTAGTCTGCAGCAGCCCCAGAGACCAACAGAAGTCACTGGTAAACAACGAGCTACATTGCCAATTCCCACCTACCCCAGAGTGGTGCTCTCCCAATGATAGGCCGTTACTGCAGCCTCCCTTGTCAATAAGACGATCTTGATCTATTGGCATATATTTTTTAACATTTTAGGCATTTAGCTGATGCTCTTATCCAGAGTGACGTTCAAAAGTGCTGTAGTTTTAGGGTTCAAGTCCAATACAACATATGACTGTACACAGGTAAGTCTATTCACCAACTGATCCACTCATAGCTCTTTAAATTGTGACAGGCCGTCAAATTACACTGGTTCCTCACTAATCCGGAAGGCCCAGCAAAGACTAGGATGGCGACTCCAGTCTCACAAGGTGGCTCGGAGAAAAGGCACAGCTCTGTCTTCTAGGCTCCCAGCAGAGGAGGGAGAAAACACAATACTATTAATCAGGGGTAGCAAAGATAGCTGAGCCAGCTATTTCTGGTCAATTAAATGCTGGTAGTGCCCGTGGCGCTGCAGCCCTGACAGGTGCACGTTCTTGTGCCGGTGTCCAGGGTGTTCAACCTACTCAATATGCTCAAACACATGTGGTCATACCACATTACCCAAAATGTGTCCTAAATGTATAATGACCATTGTTGTTGTTGTAATTTGTAAATTAGTCCCTGATCCTGGTATTAATAACTACTCGGCTTGCTGACAATCAACTTGATGGCCTGGTGATCATTGAATCAGACCATTTAGAAGTTGTCTTGATCAAAAATCTTTGTGTGTTAAATCAAAATGCAGAGAAGAAAAACTAGTAAATGTTCTCACTGTGAGCCAGGACACTGGCACAACCAGTTTAATAACATTTACTACCTGCTCTGCACTCTGTTTTTACACATAACCGTTGCACTTTTATGTAAGCATTTTCCTGTATTTAACCCTACCGTGTGAACAACTTGTTGTGTTATTTTATCATTTACTGCTGTAGTGCCGCAATTTCACCATGGGGGATAAATAAAGTACCCATCATCATCATCATCATCATCATCATATTTTTGATGGTTATGTTAAGGGAATGTGACATTTACAGAACGACAATATAGCCCTATAACCAATGCTTGTTAGCTGGTGAATATGCTTTATCTATAGCAATCATCAGAATGTATAATGAATTTTTTATTGTATGCTTTGAGGCAAAAATAAATACATTTTAACTCCAAAAGCTGAGATTTTTTTGGCTTAACAAAAGGATTGCACTTCTATGGCAGAGCGTGTAATTGTTTACTCAGGGAAGACAAAATATTTTGATTTGATTGCAACACATACATTTTGACCATGTTTTCAAAATGTATTTTTTCCTGAGATTGAAAAGAAAAAAAATCAGCACTGATTAAATATTGAATTAATCTAAAATTGCTATATAACCCGATTTGATGTACAGAACAAGCATTAAATATTATAGATCAGTAAATTATATACTCAGTCATTCCTTTACCAAGCAAGGCAATGCATACATGTGTGTTCAGTTCAACATCAGACTGGGTGGTCAATTACATGAAAGATTACCATCCTACCTTCCATAAAAAACATGGCATTACACTTACTGTATGCTCTTATACATTGTCTATGAACATGTGGTTTCCATGACAATTGTCCCAGTATATAAAATATTTTATCCTTTCGGTTTCATGGCCATTAGCAAAGTAAGCCCCTAGATGTATGTTGTCCTTTACAATTAGTCTTCGATGACATCATTACTTTCAGCACTTGATCCTCAGTTGATCCAAAAATTTACAAAAAAAGGGGTATTTAAATGAAGAGAGTATCATTTTTTTTTTAAAAAACAATTACATTGAGTGGTTGAGAGCAGTGCTAGAAAATAATTATTGGCAAATTCAATTGACACGAAGCAGAAAGAAACAAAATGCCCTAATTTGCGTACCATTAAATAACACATTTTTGAAGAACTTGAAGTGGCTTTTCATTTGTAGCATTTAACAATAACTATATTAGATTTAGACCTAATTACTGAGTGTCCTATTCTGACGAAGGAAGTTTTAATATGGGCTCATTTTATTAAAATGTTTAAAGAAACTTCTAACCAGCTGGTGTACATCCTGTAAGTTTTGTGCAGTTTGTTTTGCAAGACAAATTTTCTCTTTCAATAGTAGCGCAGACTAGCACGCATCACGCATGGAGGTCGAAGTAGTATACCGTGTGAATATAAAGCGCCTGGCAGTACAAAGACTTTAAATCTCTTGAAGATGTCCACACCTCACCTCACATGAGAAAACTGCACTCATATCCATTCTTAGGTGTCCTGCAGAAGTCGAATAGCATTTCCCCTGTGGTAGCATACCTGGTCACACCCAGTCCCGCCTCCCTTAGTCAGCACTGCTGGGACTTTTATTCTCTCTTTAATTGCTGACACCTGAGTGTGGGTATAATCAGAAGAACCCTACTCAGGCGCATTATGCTCTGAGCATGGCCACACCATTTGGCTGTTCATCATTCCAGCCCCAGGAATGTCAGAGTTTGACTCCAGGCTGCGGGTCAAACCCTGCAACAACTTTAATTCTTTAATGGCATTGGAGATAACTGGGAGCGCTTACATGCCATATATGGCGAGCCAATTTTAACAGGGCTTAGAGACAGTTGTGCTCTGGCAGATTTTTTTTGTCACCCGGATATGATGAGGGAACATCTCTGTTCTCCCCCCTCTTGGCTTCATTCTTCTTGATGTCACAGCAGCTTACGAGGATCGGTGGCGCCGCCTCAGCTTTCAGCAGGTGCAGTCACCAGTGTCACTGCACGATCATCCATCACGGCACGTGCTGCTGCTGCTGCTGCTGCTGCTGCTGCTGCTGGCAGCCTTCGCGCCGCTGACTTCCGTTTGCATCGCTGCCCAACTGGGGAGTGTCGTCAGGCGCTGCCGGCTCACCTGCGCGCGTTTCACCTGGAATGGTTACGGGATCCAGAGGACCAAATCCTCAGGGACTCGGAGCATTATCATTTGATTTACTCCTCAAATCCCAAAGATGCGCAGCTCAAATCCCCCCACTCACCAGGTGCACAAATGCATTTGAATTTCAGTTCTTCAGGTAAGTTTGCCTATCCTTCAAGCAAGACTAAACAAGCCTCACAGAGCAGGTTGGGACTGATCACATGCACAAAGTGTGCTTAATCCTTGGTGCCTCCAAGAGTCGCTGAATTAATTCTAAACATTCTGCGTGTAAGAATCTCCTTCACAGCCTGTTGGAGAACAAATTTACTGGAAAGCTCCTCTACCAACACAACTGCAACAAAGACCTGCAGTCTGACTGAAACTGATCCACTGTGCTTTGTTACATTGTTCAGTTCTGATACTGGTGTGTGCTGAGAATGAAATGCCATTGATTAGAGGGGAAAATGGCGTAAATTTAACACAATTTATTTTTAATAAAATAAAAATAAAATAAAAACTGTTTTCAGTATTGAATGAGACCCTTTAAAATAGATGTCTTTGTTGACCCATATTCACAACATATTTGCAGAAAAAGCTTGAAGATAGCTTAAACGGTTGTAATAAACTACACAATTCAGTTTAAAAAAAATAAATTTCAGTGTAATCCCTAATGTATGGCTTTATTCCTCAGCATTGAACCCACTTGGTTCAAATGCACCAACATGGTGTAAACCTGAGTTTAATAGTTTAATAACCTCACTAAATAACATAATTTTATGAAGCATTAAAAATTAACATTGCAGCTGCTACTCAATACTTTAATGGTATTTTGTAAAATTGTCGATGCTAGTTAATACGTAAACTTGATTTATTTGGCTGTGCCTACTGGTTTCACAGAACTTTTTCATCAAGATTTACAGCGTTCTCTAGGGGAGTTTTATTTTGGTCAAAGGTGTCATATCTAGTAGCTCACAGCAGGGCCATGCAAGAAGTGACCCTTATCTACAAGCTGGATTACATCTGTGTCTGTGGTGATTATCTCCTTATAAACACAACATCTTTATCATCACATTCTAGGGACTTGTCCCCCTCCCCTATGCAGATTTACAGGATTCTATTTTTTTATTTCCTCATATCTCCTATCCAAATTTAATCTGAGAAATTAATTTTCAAAAGCTTAGAGACGACTTTTGTCCTTCTAAGACAGATCTTTTAATGTATTTCAACTCTTTCTTTTCAAACTTAAAGACTGGAATGTTCTAGAACACACACATCAATGGAATTCTTTTACTTAAGGTAGAAGGTAATGGGAACAACTTGCTAGCAGGGTAATTACTTCTATTTATCAAAGGAGCCACAACGGAACCAAGCAATACTTATCACATAAAAGTAAGTAGGGCAGCTGAGCTACAACTATAAATAACTAATCGAAATCCTTATGGAATCCATCCTGGTCGTAATTTAAATGGAAGGTCATTACAGAGTTTTCACAAATAACAGCATTATAACGCAAACTTTTGGAGATGTGATCCTCATACAAATTACATACAGATTTTTGATTTTCATTGTGGGCATCTTACCATAGCTTGGAAGACTCTTGAAAAAATTTTTAGCGGCCAAAACATTCTAATTACAATTATTTTGCCCAAGGCCTTCCACCAAGGAACTAGCAATAATTTTAAACTTGCTCCACATAGGAGTACTCGATTTATTAAGATTATGCAGTATTGACTGGAAGGTGGGCTCAAGCTTTTTGTATACTGAACGTGAACATATTTATGGAGGCAGATTTGGATCGCAGGCAAATTTCTCATTTCAATTTGTTTTTAATTAGTGTAATAACGACCTTCTGCAGAGGCGATGTCTTATCTCGTGATGATAGTGTTAGTATACGTTGCCTTTCATGTGGACCCTCTTACCAATGAAGGTTTAGCTTAAATTTATGAAATATACTGTCACTGGTTCTGTCATTTATATAAAAGACAAGAATAGGGGGGGCGGTGAGATATCAATCAGTTTCAGGTTCATTATCCAATCTGCTCTCAAACATCTGTGTGAAGCTGCAAGGGGTAATTACCAACATTCCTTTCTCTATATATTATCCCTGCCATATGTGGTGAATGACAAATTGACTGCAAAACATGCTCATAAAATGTCAGTAAAATCAACTTGGTGGAGAATAATTGCATATTCCGGTGTTATTTCATGACGTAAGTATACCTGGGAATTGAGGTTCAATTCAGAGCGAATCTTCAGGAGAGTCTGCTCTGGTTACTCCTTTACCAGGTACGTTTAATAGAGCCACAAAACAATATATAATAATAACAATACAATAATATCTTTTCACAGTCTAGTCAGAGACCTGCTGCTAGTTGGCTAGAATGAGTCAGCCTGTCTTGTTTTTTTTCTCACACTTTTCACTGTAGAGGCTATTAAAGTCACTTAACTCCTGAGACGGGGGACAGCATCTAATTGTGCTGCATCGAGCAGCCTCTGCTTCCATTGCGTCGTGGCTGAGCCAACCAAGAACATCAAAGTTTTAATGAGCCAAGCTTCTGTTCAAACACCAACTTTTTTTAACTGCATGCAGTTAGTGAAGAGTCAAGCCTAATGAGAAAACAGACACTTCTAATGAAGATGGTAAACATGCTTTGGCTAATGAATGGGATGCGGCAATATTCCCTTACTTTGTATGACAGGTAGATGCAAAGATTTATTTTACTGTGCAACTTAAATAACATATATTAGTGTCACGGCCTCTACAATCGCCACACGTTTGTTTTGCTATTGCACCACTGAAGAGCTGCGAGAGGCCGCCAGAGAAGGTTGACTGGGAGGTTCCACAACCAAGGGAGGACCACTTTTGGTCATGAACCTTATGAACATGAACCCACCCGGGCTGCAGCACCACGGACACCGCCCTACCTCTGATTGCCCTTCCAAAGTAGCGGAGAAGCAGTGTAGGTTATCCGCGCACCGTATGTAAAGGGGGAAGCCGCCCGACAAACCTGGTCACACCCAATGGTCACCCACCCAAATAGCCATATATCTGCGGTTAATACCCCTTTAATGCATTAATTAATGCATTTCTAAATTATTGGAAATATGTTCAAATTAGGCTTGGGACCCTCTGCTGCTTTTTGGCCCTCAGAGGCTAAAAACTTATGAAACCCCTGGGATGGGGACCTGTTTATTTTGCACCTCAAAAGAACGTGTTCTAGCAGGAGAGTAGCAGTGAAATGGTCACCGGCACTGACTGTCTGCTTCCAC
>JAOYSI010002166.1:0-16324 GCA_025775065.1 Hiodon alosoides
TTATACCAAAGTGATTTTTCGGGGAATTCAGGGGAAATCAATAAGTTCTATTCTGCAACCACAGTATGTTAAAAAACTTTTGGTATTAAAACGCTAGTGTGGTAAAAACGTTTTTTGCATGTTTTAGTATGTTTCAGGAAAGTGTGAATTTGGTGATGACGGCTACTTCATTGATATTCTTTATTAGTCTTTGGCTGGAGCTTACCGCCTTCTAAGGGCAAGGCTACGAGTTCTAGGTTCTACCGTTTGGAGTCTCTCTAGCTCCATCTTCACAAAGTGCTATTCTGGCCACTCTGAGGTTCAACAGAATCAGACTTCTGAACTACCTAGAAAACTAGCTCATATGTGCCGATTCTCCAGAGCAGCAACACATAATACTTGTCACCAAGGTAGCAAGCCGGGGCTGAGATTAGATTCCTGGTCCATGTTCTCTATTCCCTTGTATGACAGAATCGTGCGAATAGCAGCTTACCTAGACCTTTTTCAGCTAGGCAAAGATCTACCTCTGATGAAAGTTTGGATTCCGCATGTGGTCACCAGATTCTTCCAGCTGTATGTTGTGGATACTTAGCGTCCTGTTTTTTGTACCAGAGTGCAGAGGACAGCTTCTGGAGCCAATCCCTCCACTGTCAACTGACTCGTGAGTTGAAATGCCTGTGCATTTGTGTGATGTGAAATGGCTACTCACCTTGTGTAGAGCCCTACATCTGTCCTCACAACAGCTTGGGTATACTCACCCATTAGTACATATTTCATATTTCGTATTTGAAAGGGAACGTTGGGTTATTATCATAACCGTTGTTCCTTGAAATATAAATATTAACCATCAGTCTTTGCTGTCGCTGAGGAGCGAACATAGGAGGGAATATAGGATGGCCACCCCATTCAGAAGTTCAGAAACATCAGACGTGCTTTCACAAGCTTTAAAATATCAGCTCTGATATTTCTGGGCTCTTAAGGGAAATTAGTGATGGTTAATATTTCTATTTCAGGAAACCATGGTTATGATTCTTCTCCTGAAAATGCCATTTTTAATTTTATTCCTACGCCAACTTCCATATCTAAATTTGTCTAAAATCTTTTTTCGATATATCTATTGAACTATCAAATGACTTCCTAACCACCTTGTATGTTTATTTACACACAAAATTTAAAAAATTAAAAAATTTATATCTGCACAAATTCAACAAATATTGAATATTCATTACTTTTAATTACTAATTGTTATATTTAACTGTTATACGGTAACAAGGTATACTACATGATTTACCCTGTGGGTTGTTTTAAAACATAGTCATATTCAATATTATGTTCTGCTTACCTGCTGTTGTTTTCACTATGTCTGTGGTGTTGCGTAAGCCCATGAAATCAAATTGGTAAAGTCGCCAGGATTTTTGGTCTGCAGCTTCTACTGAGTTCTTTCTCCACTTGTAAATCATTTCGTCTCGGGGGTATCCATCTGTAATTACAAACAGTATTTGTGGTGACACTGTGTAGCGTTTGCCTATCCTCTCGGTCCTACAGGTTTAGAAAGTAACACTCGACTTATGCCCAATGCCAGCAAATAAAAAGACCTTCTCCTTTTGTCTTCAAAAACAAAGACAGAAGGAAAGGGAGTGAAGGAGTAAATGTAATGATTGATTCACTGTCAATTTTAACCCATTGTTATGTGATGACGGACCTGTGGGCCTAGAATGTGGAGTATGTATGTTCTGAAAAGGCCTCTGAAAGCAGTGACGCTACTTTACAATGAACAAATTAGACACCACAGTCAAAGCAAAAATGGTGACATTACATAATGACCTGCCTGTGGGAAACTGTATATAAAACAGTGAATTCAGTCCTGCTATAATGACTTTCTGTACACTCCACTGCCCTGTTGTTTATTCAGTTAATTCAAATTACAGCATAATTACATTTCTAAACAAATGTGTCAATTAATCCTATTGGTAGAAAATGAGATCATTATCATATCTAATAGCCATCCATGGCGATGGACGTTCAATTAAACATGGCAATAAGTGTGGGGGAAGTTGCTTTCCCAATTGCAATTTCTTTTCGAAACGTTCCTGATTAAAAGAAAGCCATTAACATTTTTCTCCGGTATTTGTTTTTCATAGCAGCTCTCAGAAAACGCCATTATTAACTTAGCACATGTTTGGAAAATAAATTAAAACACACACAAAAATACAACCGTGTCAAAAATACAACTGCAACAATTCACCCACACAAAGAAAGTGTTTTGTAAGCACCACCAGAGTTGCTTTGTCAGGTTATGATACTTAGTAATCTTTCAGTATGTTTGGCCAGTCTATGTGTTGGACTTGGACATTTCTTGTTTGTTTCTATTGTACCTTGCATGGTTTCTCAATAGCCTTATCCATTTGCATTTGGGAATCCAAAACGCACTGTGGTTAATTGCAGTAATGCTTCCGTTTCCTCACGACCACTAATTTTGCTTTTCAATACAAACGACAGTGAAAACTTGGCTGTCTTCAAACATCTTCTCTTATTTTCCAGGTATTCAAGATATTTCCCTTTTTTCTAAGTACAATAGTGTTTTAAGATAAATTCTGAGAGAAGTCCAAGTTTCGTAATGGATAAACACTAGATGCTTTCTTTACTTTTGCCGCTAAATCCCTTGCTCATACATTACAATAGTCCATACAATAAAATGTATTTTTTATTGAATCAGGCTCAACTGTCCCTGTTCACTTTTAAGATAAGCACATCATGTTTACCTTCTAAAGAAGAACCAAAACTCCACCATAAAATCCTAAGCAGTAGGACTAAGATGAATAGGAAAGGTGAATTGGACTGGCCTCACTACACTATGTGTGGTATCTGAGGCAAGCAAATGCAAATCTCTTAATCCCCTTAATTGGTCTCCAACAAGGGGTTAAGATGAAACAATATCAATGTTAAAATCAGGGAGGCAAGAAAAAAACAAAATCAATATTCTGTGCTTCATTATTAACTTGAGGATAAACAGCTCGAAGAAAACAAACACAATCGCCTCCTCCTTTAGACTCTCCAGGAGTTACCCATACCCTGTGGAGCTTTGAATAATTATCCAACTTTTAATGGCATCTGGAGTTTCCTGTCTCATGACAATCAATCAGCGAACACGTGACGCAGAGAAGCCACGTCTCCTCTAAAAACACTGATATCTTATGCATCACAATCTGATCTGGAAGGTGGGGCAGAGATGACTAGAATGCCAATTTATCCATTGCTATTTTGCTAAACCTTGACATCACTTTGGGGATAATTCCTTAGCCTAAAGTTGCCCCCCGGGTCCCCTTGTCTGTCTATAAGACTTTCATAGTGCATTAAGAAGGGGGTTTGATTTGAGAATTATCTTTATTTTGAGCAAACATCCATATCATCCAATGTGTTTGCCCAAACTCTGCCTCTGTATACTAGGTCCCTACTGCTCCATTGCAGGTAAGCATATTCCACTTATTGAGAAGAAGAAGACTGTCACCATGGGAACGAAGAGACCGTCCAGTGATTTCTGGGAGTGAGAAAACTGGGCAAATGGGTCACAGCAGGCCCAATCTTCTGCCACTGGGCTTGTTTGTGGCAAGGAACGCAGTTCAATTTAAGACTTGATGGTCTCACAGTGAAAAAAGTCTTAAAACAGCAAATCACTTTGTCATTTCAATAATTTATGATGCTGGCACTGTTACTGATTTAGAGAAGATGACCTCCTCATGATCCCCTGGTACTCTCAATCAGCAAGTCCTTTTCTATCATCCTATAAGGCTCACACATGCAAAACAAATATTTATGCCACTGGTGAACATTTGCACTAGGTGGTGAATTGCATGAGCTGCATCATTCATCGCCTCCGTCAGCCAGGGTTTCCCCTGAAAGGAGTGAATATCGGCCGTTTCTTTAGGCAAACAGGCTGATTGAGCAGAACAAACCAAATGAGGTTTGGCAAGTCCAACAGTACATCTGACGGGGAACCACTGGGCTTCCATCAGATGACCCTTCCTCTAGCAACCGACCCCGCCACTGGCCTCTTCAAAGATGCTCTGCATACTGACAACTACCCACTAACTGTGCAGCAGGTGGTGCAGAAGGTAAGATGAAGGCCAGTTTGAACTGAAGGAGGAGCACTGCTGTTGCACCCTTGAGCAATGTCCATTGCTTCGCTAAGTGCGCAACTCTCTAATTGGGTGTAATATTATAAGCAACCACGTAATGTAACCTTTCAAACAGCATATCACTATGAAGCGAGTAAATCGTCCATGCAAGCACAGTGTTAACTCACAGATGTGAGCTGCTAAATCCCTGTCGTCTCAATCAGCAACAACTAGGACACCGTATATAAACAAACATTAGCTACATGGACCATTGAAATAAAAATAAAACATTTGAATTAAATTAACAAGAATAATGAGTATTATTTCATTATTTTATCTATATTAATGTACCGTAGAGAGCGGGAGAAGTTTTTAAAAGGCAGTGTCCCTGCTTGTGCAAGCAAGAAGTATAGTATATAATATAAAAATGATTTCCCCATTTCTTGGAATCCATCCAAAGCAAATAAGTCTAACACTCAACTGATGAATAATAATGGCGTGCCACGGTGCAGCTAATTCGTATTAAACCTGATTCAGATACTTGGAATTAATTTCATCTGACTCGCAATAATTGCTTAATTAAAAGTTACAATTCCCAGTGTCAGGCCAACAGAGTACAGCAAAGAGATAACTTTAGGGTAAGTGCGTTCAGTGCTCAAAAACAATTTTTCTGACCCCTCAGTCCTTTTCAGAGGCCCTGCGCAGAACACATTATCAGCTTTCCATGACTCAGGGATCAGGTATGGTTCATTAAAGAGATAAAAGAGAACAAGGAGAGAGGAAATAATGAGGGAGACGATTCAAAATTAATCAGCCGGTGGAAAATGTTCCCTAACATGTGCCGTCTGTTTGGACAGGTAATGCAGAAAAAAAAAAAGACCGTACTGTGCAGCTCGCCTCTTCCTGAACGTTCCTTTTAACAGCTGTAGGCTCTTACCAATGGTACACTTCATTCATTTCCTCATCCGTTCCCACTCTAAGAAATCAAAGCCTCCCCTGTGTAATCTAGCACCACGAATAAACCTCTCAATGAAAGTGAGTTTCATAACTCGGACACTTGGCTTATACTGTTGGAAAAAAAAGAAAGTTCTCCATCCATAAAAACAACAGCGATTGCACAGGCCCAATGTCACTTTATCACTGACAAAATAAATGAATAAATACATTTCTCAGAAATATAACAATACCACTTCCAGGCAACGGTAATGCAGTAAATGGAAAAAAAACAAAGCCCTTCAGAACATTATACACTTCCTGTTTTCTGTAGATGGGAGTGTAAACAAACCTTGCCTGTTTCTGATGATAAAAATGAAAAGACAGGAAAAAAGAATCCGAACCCTTTAAAAGTGAGTGGAAATAATCTTGAGTGTTTCCATCGTGCAAATCTGCAAACAAAGGGAGACTGTACATATATCTGTTGAATGCTGCAGTTCAGATTTGTTTTTCTTCAGCATGAAAATTAATTATGATCAAACGCACTAAGTTTTCATATTTAATTGCTTTAAACAGTGCATTTAAAAGATTAAACTGATAAAAATGTAAAGTAAAAAAGAGCATAATTTGTTTAAACATTTTAAAAATCAAACAGACCGCACCAGTGTACCAAGAAATTTGCTGTACCCAAAAGCAGGGCTAAACTGTTTAGTAAACATGTAGCAGTACTAATGGATTGAGTGCCCGGCTAAGGATTTACACCAATCATAGAGATAACAAAATATAGATTTTTATGAAGGCTGTGTGCACATCACAAGTTGAGGAAAATTTGTTTTTGCTTCTATATACTGAAAAAAAAGGTTAACAGGAATTATCCTAGTTTAATCCCAGATAGAACTGGACATCTTGACATTTGGAAAGGTGGCCAAGATTTCAATACAAGCCTGCTCTTACGTTTTTGTCAAGCTTAGTGTATTTTATTTTTTTTACAGTTAAATGTATGCTAATTTCTACCTTTAATGCAATTTTTAAAATCTGAAAACATTTATTTGCAAAACAAATTATTACAGAAAATATTCCAGAATTTAGTAAATAAATTTGAATGTTATGCTTGGGGTAAAAAACTATGGCAATGTTCTGATAAAGAAATGAAAGCGGAAAAAAAACACCTTCAGTTTTACGTCAGTTTCATTATACCAAATGTGCGAAAAGTGTTGGGCTAATGTACGAGGTTACCTCATGCAGTGCTCGTCACCAGGATATTACCTGCACTTTGTGCTAGGACAATCAAACCAAATCGGGCTTCTTAAATGTCACATCTACGCCCCACACTTCCTCAGTCTGCTACCAGAGATCAACATCCCCTGAGTACTAATTGCTTCACCCTTCCTCAGTTTCATGTCCTATTATTCAATTAACATACCACAAAACCATGTGTACTTCCTCTTCCCCATTCGTTCAGCATCTCCACCACTGGTATCCTGTGTCCCTCATCACTGCATATAAACCCCTCAGTGACTTCCATTCAATGCTCAATCTTGTCTATCTTGCCATAGCATTTCTGAGCTCTTCTCCCTTGAGACCACGTTTGACTAGTGTTTCCCTATCATCGACCCTTTTGCCTGCTTCATCGACCATCGCTTCTTGGATTGCCCTCCCATTGTCATTTGCCCATTTATCGACCCTTTGCCTGCCTCATTGACTACAACTCACGGACTTCCTCTGACACTTCTGTTAGCCGGCTTCGACCCCTTCCTGTTTGTAGGTTTTTTCTCCACGCTAGGGTTCCTCTTCCCTGTTAGTCCCCCCGTGACAGTTACGTAAGACATTATTTGCAGCACATCCATGTTACAAGTGTTTTTAGAAATTTAGTAAAACAAACACACGGAGTAAATTAAGAAAGAACACCACAAACTGCTCCGCCACTGCAATTGTGGATTTGCGACATGCCTAAAATAAGCAAACAGTTTAGCAACATGTATCACATCTGTTTGGGGGGGTTAGAAACCGGTACATTGTGGATGCAGGCAATTCGCTGGCTGGTGTGGAGCAGAACTGTTACAAAAGCAATCCTTACATCTGCTGTCACTTCACACCCTGACCTCTTTCATTCATGATCAATTGACAGAGAACAAATCCCTCAGTCTCACTTGATCAACCTAAGGTTGTTTTTTTTTTTTCCCCCCATAAAACTTATGGGTGACAAGGCAATGACACCTGTGGCCTATGATGAATGTCATACACACAGATCTGTACAGATGCTCTGCCAGTACTTGGTCCAGTCCCAGCATATCCTGCTGTTAAAATACCCCCCACCCCACAAAGTTTTGGAGGTGGCAAAATTCCTTACATATATATTTATTATGATATATATCAAGGTTAACAAGGTTAAAATTGATTCAGATTTCATAGTTCTACACTCCTATGGTAATACTTTTTTCAACACAAAATAGCATTCTCAGATTAAAGAAATGTTAAGAAAATATAAGTATGCAATAAATTACTCACTTAGATTTAATTTATAATAAAATATATTCAATATATTAATATTCTGATTATTTCTGTTAAATCAGGATATTAATAAATATGGAGTGTGCAGTATACGTCAAAATCGTATTCTTTATCTAGCATAAACATAAATATTCAATTACAGCAAATCTTTAAAAACAAACAAGCTTAGTTAATGATTAAATAGATTTTTTAATTTTACCAGGCAATTCATCAAATATACTTATAATGGGACACCTTGTCAAGAGGCAGGAATATAAAGAAATAGTTAAATGAAGCCAGGAAATACACAACACGACGATACGTTGGGGTGTGCCTGGTCTGTGAGAGAGACAGGGAGGCGGATGGAGGATTTACAGCTTTTAGTCATTTAACTAAATTTTTGTTAGTTTATTAACAAAAAGAACAGATTAACAACAACTGTGACCAAATTACAATGCATTTTTATTTGTATATCTATTAGGTATTATTATTTTTGTATTTATTTGTTTGTTTTTTTTTCTACTCCCTGTCTGTGCTATCCAAGTACCAAATACCTGCATATTTTCCCCTGACCAGGAACACTTGTGCTGGTGTCTTTGGAGATCTGCCATCCCGCTGGCTGTCTAACCTGACAAAACTGTTTTTCTTTTTCCACATATTGTACCACACGAACATGTTTGAAAATAATAAAAAAACTTAAATTACAAAAACAAAAAGAACAGATAGTGGAATTTTTTTCCTTTTTAGGGAACACTCAAATATAACAGATTTGTAGCTTTTTAGATGATCATTAAACATGTATATTATTAAATAATAACACCAAAATGCACTGCCAGCAAACAGACTTTTCAGTCTAACCATCAGCTAATGCTGTCTAATTTTTTGGACCACACACAACTATGCTCAACTAAGGTCCTGGCTGTGGTTGTCCAGTGCCCAGAGACGTGCGAAATGCAGGGTTAACAAGCCTGGTTCCAGGGAAGGGGGGGTACTGATGATCTCATTTATTCGAAGCGAAAGAAGCTGGAGACGAGGGAGTGGACCTAGATGGCGGAGAAGGCCCCGTGGACTAGCACAGAGTCTCTTCTGTCTGCTTCACAATGTTGACTTAGGCTTGGACCGAAACAGAGCCATTGCACCGCAATAAAGGGTTCATCTTGGGATTGAAACAAAATTAAAATGTGGTGTTCCCCAAAGCCTGTAGTGCATGGGTGGAGACGAATGAATGGATTGGTATCACCCGACCAAATCTGAAGACTACAAGCTATAACCCAAAGCCTCTACTTTTAATGTCAAGTAGTCGTAGTCGTAAGTCAAATTTAACATAAAGATTAAGAAAAACTAATCAAAGAATGTTAGAAAATCAAATATTGTAGTTTTTTATTTTGTTCTTTATATTAAAGAAGACAGTTGTTTCTTTGACTTATTTCCATATGATTAGCTAAGGACAATACAACATGCTAGGCGGGGCACAATACTTAGCTAAGAATCCAATGAGCTGCTGGATGCAGGTCACATGGAAATTTATCGCACGGAAATACAAATGATCATATTGACATTTGTATTGCCACCAGCTGCTGTGTGGGGCTGTCTGGTAGGAGTAGAGGTGCGTAGTTAGGGGTGTGGTGGTCAGTGTCTGCACGGCAAGAGTTCATAGCATTGATATACAATGTAGCATTGAAAAATCTGTTCTTTAATGTGATTACTTGATCTTCAACATTGTATTTTTCCAAATAACGTCGCACATGCATGTCTATGTAAAACAAGGTATGTATTTGTATTTGAATATTTCTACAGTACGAACTGATCACAGTCAAAGTTTTGTGCTCAACAACAATTTTAAACTCAACTGAAAATAAATAAAGTTTTAAAAAAAGGTAGTCTTGAAAAAATTGCAATAAGGTCCATTTCAGTGTTTAGTATTTACACATGCATTTCAGACACTCTAAAAAATAAGTACATAAGTACAATAAGTACACAAAATGCATTATTAAGTATAAAAAGTTGCCTTTGCAACAGCTGTGCAGTATTTAGAGTAGACAATACGTAATACTGCACATTTTGGACAAATTAATGCTCCTTTTTTTCTCTCTGATGTTGCAGGCAGTCATGTGGTACCAGTCCCTGTACTCGAACCACAAACCATTGTCTTTTGGTGGAGCCATCAACCGTAGACACATAGACCCTGCAGAGTGGAAGTACCCAGTTATTGCAGATGCTAGGAATTGACTCACAGGTGGCTTTCTGGAAACTGGGATGGGTTTTCTTTTACCATAGTGTTCCGCAGACAAGGCAAAAACGCAGTCTCAGTCACATTTCCAGAACTTCCACACGGTCAGTTTTGTCTGGGACAAACATCCAAGATAATCTGCAGCTTGAAGAATCTTCCTATGTGAAAATATCATCAGGTGCATGATGTGTCCATTCAGACCAGTCGACTGGTGTTTTTCCAATGAACTGCATGTGCTCACCAACAAAGCCTTGAACCTGACTTACAATTTTAAGGGAAAAAATCCTTTCATGGGATCTAGATAGAGTATTAGGTCCCACTACTACAAATTACTAAAATCTAGTGGTTAATGCTAACATTGTAATGCTAATGTCTTGGCATGAGCCAAATCATATGTATTGAAATGACATTCCATCCTTGCTCCATCAAAAAATTCCATCAACGATAGCATCCGTCAACCAATTACTTCCGAGCAGGAGCTCCATATCATCTCCTTTTAGTACAACCTAAGCAATGGACAGAATGAAGGAAGATCAGAGTATTCAGATCTCAAGTGGTAGATTCCTCTGTCACATGATCCTCTCACTATTTCCATCTGGTATTATGTTTGCAGAAAATAAAAGGAATGGGGAAAAAAATCCACAGTCATCTCTTTCCAATTTGCTTTTCTCTTGAACACAGCATTCATGTTCTCCAACACATTTGTTGTCATGCCGCTAGTCAGAGTACACACTTGAAATTCCTCCAGCAACCACTTGGTTCATTTGGTGTATTTCTCCTTATTAAGGCTGTTGTCAAAATAATTCACAAATCCAGCAGTCCACTTATTCTGCAGCTGTATGTGAAACTGGTGCAAATCCGGAACAACTCTTGAAATGGTCTTGACAATCCCCAGTTCTCTGTCAGTTACCAGAACTCTGGCATGTGCAAGTGTGCAGAAAAACAGTTAATTTATCTCGTCATTGATAAGAGTTGCCACAGGAACAGGAGGGTATTCATCAAAGTAAGGACACCTAAAAATTAGTGCAGAAAGGTAAGTCTCCAAGTTGAAAGGTTGTGTCATAAGAAAAGGCGAAGTAACCCTCGGCTGCCATAGCCTCTCTAAAGATTAATCATCTCTGGAAGAACTAATACCACCACAAAGTCAGGGACGAGACTGTATAAATGCACAATTCCTCCAAAGCAAAATGTATTTCATACACATTGTATAAGTCATCCTGGCTTTAACTCTAAAATGAGATCCAGAAACACCACTTTCTGCTATTTCATTACGATAAAGTTTCACAGGGATTTGATCGTTGTGCTTTGTACATCCTATTAGAGAAATTTCTGGACATGATTCTGCTTTTATGTTTCTTCATACTTTCATTATCTTGGCCAAGATTCCTTACAGCCACAAGCTTTCTCCTGCATGCATGTTTTAAGCATAGCAATGAGAGTCCCCTATTTTTTACCTACTCTCATCTGGTGGTAATACTTTACAGTGACAGGACAATTTCTTGGCAGTGAATGGTGACCTTGGTGAATCCACATAAACTGGTCAGTAGGCCAGTCATATTTAGCTTCTGGCCTATTTTCATAGTCAAATAAATAAAAATTTGATGTGCTTGGCAAGCAGGAAGCGTAGATGTCCTTTTCACATCTGTGTTATTTAGGATTTTCAATACTTTATACAACGTCATACAACTTAGCTATTCAAGTACACCCAATTTAGGCATGGATGAAACGTCAGTTACAAAAACTATTTTTGAATATGCTTAATTCCTTTAAATAAAGCACTCCCCTAGTGGTATGGACACCGACATCCATGATATTAATAAGTGAAAATATTTCCATGTTTTACCCACTAAATAACAAAATAAAAAATAATAGATTAAATCGTCTCCTCCAGAAATTCGTAAAAAAAATCGTGGAAAATGTCAGCGCTTTAGCAGTACAATCACACAAAGAGCTGAGAACAGCTCTCGCTCCCCTGCAGTTTTACAACCCATCAATGTCTTTTCACAGAAACCACAACTCTTACTCTTTTTTGAAAAAATCATGTTCTGATCAAAATTAAATTGTAGTAAAATGTAGTTTTATATTCTAGGGCGTTTGTGTGTGCTCACCTATCACACCATAAAACGAGTTCTGGTCGAATTATAACATTCTTTTTTTCTGCATAATTCGGAAAATAAAACTTTTGTAAAAACAACACAAGCAATACTTGCATTATCTCAACATAGGTTCACCATAATCTTCTCAAATGAGATCCAGGCAGCACACGACGAAAAAGGCACACAGGTACACCCTCGAACGAACGAGGGTTAGCCTGCTCTTGGAGAGCTAAAGAGTATGGTTGTTAAAAATACTTCCGCGATACCAAATTTCAAAAACGGTTCTGAATAGGGTTTTCAAAAACACCAATAATTCGATACCACCGCGATACCAAATTACAAAAAACAGTTCAGACAAGCGCTGTCAAAAATACCATTACTTCGATAAATGTTCTGAAATACATCAATTATGCATTTGGTAATACCGATAACCAGAAATTATCGGACAACTCTAATTGTATAATTAAAACTGCATGTTCGCGTCCTTCATGTAAAAGACTGACTTGATTACTAAAATAAAGCTTCCCTTATGTCTGAGCAGGGACACCACACTGGCCAGGTGTAAACTACGACAAAGGCAGGACTCAAGAGTAAACGGTAAAGATAAAATGCACAAAAGTTTAGCTGTCCACGCTCTTAGAAAAAGAGAACAGCAGGGGTGCTGTGTGGAAATGTTTCGCTTAGAAGCGAGTGAGGCAAAGCGAAATATCTATCCAAGCCCATATACAAACTAAAGGAGGCAACACCTCAAACCTTTGACCTCTTCAAAGAATTAAGACAGGTTGGTGTAGCTCATTAAATTAATGTATCACATATTCAAGTTAAAAAATGCATGTCCTCAGTAAAACATGTAAAACAGAAAGCAAGCCAGCTAAGGCTAACATGTGCAGTGAAGTGATCTAAATTGGCGCGATAGTTGTCTGCGTTCACGTTTTACGGATGATTTCGCTCGTTAGATTTTTAAATCAATAGCACAGAGAAATATTTTTTGATAACAACGGTTATTTTTTTCTAAAAATCACATTTTTTTTTAAAATTATGCCGTTCATTAGGTTTTTTAATTCCAAATTTAGTAACAAAACAATTTATTTTTACATTTCCCGAACCTCCAGTTTGTGCTGATTTGTTTCACATATGGTATTTACCCAAAACCCCTTAAAGTCGCTTTTAAGCACAAATATAATCAGAATAATTTCTTTAGAAGAATCTTAATGTAAAGAGCTTTTATACGAATCACAAAAAAGAAATCAAATTCGTCCACTTAATAGTTTTAATTAATCCTTATTATTTTGCTGCTGGAAAAAAATCAGTAGTACTAAAGGGCCAGTCAATCATAGTTCTAAATAAATTCAACTATTATAGACAATTATTTTGAAATAGTTTTTTTATTTTTTAACCATAAAGCCAGATACAGAAGTGTGATACGTCACTCCACTGCTCCCGAATCCAGTGGCGGCGTGCTTTACACTACTCCATCCGACGCTGCTCGACCATGGAAACCCATGCCATGAAGCTCTCCCGGCGCACAGTTTTTGTGCCAATGTTAATGCCAGAGTAGGTTTGGAACTCGGCAGTTATTGAGTCAGCAGAGCATTGGCGACTTTTACGCACTATGCGCCTCAGCACTGGACAACCCCGCTCTGTAACTTTACGTGGTCTGCCACTTTGTGGCTGAGTTGCTGTGGTTCCTAAACGATTCCACTTCGCAAAAATACCACTTACAGTTGATCATGGAATATCTAGGAGGGAAGAAATTTCACAAACTGACTTGTTGCAGTGCGCATTCAGTGCGCTCTTTAGAACGACCCAATCTTTCACAAATGTTTTTAAAGGCAGACTGCATGGCTAGGTGCTTGATTTTATACACCTGTGGCAATGGGACAGAATGAAACACCTGAATTCAATGATTAAGAGCTGTGGCCCAATACTTTTGTCCATATAGTGTATAATGGGATAGGAAAGTTTACTAACATTAGGGCTGAGACCAAATCAAAACTTTGCCAACCCACTAATCAGGCTATATTAACAGCCTTTTCTTTAGCTAGAAGAAAGATATACACACACACAAAAATGCAATTAAATACATTTTTGGTTTGATTTGGTTCCAGCCTAAGTGCAGGGTTCCTTTTGATTGCCCAGACTTTAATGAGGACATCAGATTCTTCTGAAGTCTTATATGTTTCTGTAGCAACCCCTTGGGTGTAGGGTGTGTTGTTACTCTCAGGAAAGCAAAACCACCAAACGGAGACAGTTCTGAAAGAAAACACTGATTCGTTAATTATCAGACAGAGGTACAAAAGGGAAATAGCCAAAGTCATAATCGATTCAAAAAGTTTAGTATCAAAAATTGGTTCGCATACTAAAAAGACCCAGCCACAAATCAGGTTCCCTCAAAAAATGTGGGTCAAAATTTTAAAAACAAACAACTGTCATCCATTGGTTCAGCTCAACAAGCTCTGAATTAACTCCAATGCGTTCCCCTTAGGTACAGGCCCTGACTAAACCAACAAGCAGCCTTTTATGCTGTAGCTGATTGCACTATTGCCTCAAATTGTACCAATTAAACAGCTCAGGACCATTGACAAATAACAGGCAGAGACTGATTATCAGACCGGCCAGTCTTAAAGGGATGGGGCCCACTGATACACTTCCTTTGCAATTAAATTAAACTTCCTTCTGCTTCTGACCACCTGACTGGTTATCTTGGAAACAGTTTATTCATGCTTTCCAAAATCATCCAGTAACACTTAGACGGTGCAGTTCTTTCTGCATACTAGTTATTTAGGAATCCATCAGTAGTGAAAGCTCTCAGGCCCCACTGAGACAGCTATTGGGTTCTTCCCTAAAGCTTGGAAAATACATAGTCTCCCCTAAATTGCATAGAACTGACACCAGAAGAAGCATTCCTGCTTGCATAACACTGCTTCCCTGCGGGTTGTCAGTTAAAAAACAAATATGCAGCTGCACGAAAGGGATTAGGTTTCCAGCCCCTCAGAGTGCACTGTGCTTCTACTTCTGCTGGAATCATTGGAGCAGAAATGCCTTTGTGAGCCCAGCATGAGGTAAGTAGTTGACAGAGTTAGCTATTGCCTCCATCTTTATACAACCATATGAACCATTTCACCCTTACATAGTGTTCTTCATGTACTCTCCCTGGATTTATTCACACCCTCCTTTAGTCAAATTAAGGAATATCAGTGACTATGTTTTATTGTAGTAGTACCTGGTTAGTTGCTACTCTTATACCTTTGTGTGCCTAAAAAATATCACAGTGCTTTGTTACATACATTATTTGCATTGATGCATGTGCTGTTGTATTCATTAGTGACAGGCATGATATTTAAAAAATGAATAGTCTTGTCTTATTTTATTATTTTATTTTTTCTACTCATCAAAAAGGAAAGGCTATTAAACATACTTATGTAAAGTGTGATTAGTGGGTTGCCAAAGTTTTGATTTGGTCCCAGCCTTGGTTATAGTATGCTCAATATATGTGAAAATGTCTTTGCTCAATGAGCACATCTCATCAATGAACCTGTTAGAGAACATATTTTCACAAATTATACCCAAAGTGACAGTAATACGTTCAGCAGAAGGGCATGTGTGACAGCCTCTTTCGTCACGTATCACACCTTTTTATAACCAATGTTTATTTCTGCACCATGTTCAGAGCAAAAAAAAGTCACTATTAAACCTGGAACAGAGAAAATTAATGCACTACACAGTTTTGGGTAAAAACAAAAGTCTAATCTAAAAAAATCTAAATTCTTTAATTATTTTACTAGATAAAGCCCAAATACCATTTGGACTTGTGGTAGCAACATTTTGATGCCAATCTTTTCTGAGAATCTGGGGCATTAAGGGAGGTCAAAGCAATCCTATCAGGTAGTGGGAGAGAGGTGGTCAAATGGGGACCCCTTTCCAAAGCCGAAAAAGCAGCTTGGCTCATGCTGCAAAAAACAAGAATGTGCAGACTGTCAAGAAATGGAGCAGAATGACTCCTGAACCTGAAACCAGCCTTAGTCCCTCAGTCTATATAGTAGATGAAATTTGATTTTTAAAGAGATTAATTCCATTTCAATTTTATATAACAGGAATGCGGGTCTGCTAATGTTTTTGCAGAACGATACAAGTGACCATGCACTGGGTGCACAACATAGTGTGGAACTTGACAGCAGGCTATGTGCCTAACTTTGCTATGCACAAGGGATGCACTGCATACCAATTTAATGGTATAATGTGGAATACATATTTCTCTATAGAGTGATGCCATGATATACCAAAGTATTATAACTTTTTTCCGAAGATCTTTTATTAATGATGGGAGAGTCAGGCCGCTGCGTAAAGTCTTCTCCAGCACATCCAAAAGATTCTCCATGGGGTTAAGGTCTGGACTCTGTGGTTGCCAATCCATGTGTGAAAATTATGTCTCATGCTCCCTGAACCACTCTTTCACAATTTGAGCCCAATGAATCGTGGGA
>JAOYSI010002167.1:0-16323 GCA_025775065.1 Hiodon alosoides
TTTAACGGTGTAAATGTGACGGTGACGAAACGGAACTTGACCTTTGAGATCTGTGACGATGAATGTCACTCACTCCCAACACAGAGGACAAAGGCGGAAGGTTAGGATGGAGTTGGCCACGTCCCACGTGTGTGTGTGTGTGTGTGTGTGTGTGTGTGTGTGTGTGTGTGTGTGTGTGTGTTTTTTAACGCTTGCTGCTGCCCCCATTGAGAAATGAGAAGCTCTCGATGAGTGAAGAGAACGGCTGAGTGTTTATGTGTGGAGGGAGAGTGAGCCGCTGGTCAGACTTGCTTACTGAGGAAAAGAGGGGGAGGTGATGAGTCAATAATCCTGTCTGTGTTTTTAACTTTCAGCTTTGCATTGTTCTTGGAAAGTTGTGCGCCTGTCGCGAATTCCTTGAACTTCGGGAGCCCGCTACTTTTTGGCCCCGCATCTTTGCAGTTGGCCCAGATTAAGACCCAGTTAGCCCTGCACCAGCTGAACGCGATTGCCACCGGCGGCTGCGCCAACGCCCCGGCGCTCTCCCTGCTCAACCTGCTGAAGGCCACCATGTCCCACCCCCTGTACAACCCCCGGGGGGCGCCTTTCTCCGGCCAGAGGCCTATGGTGTCCGGCCAGTACGGCCTGAACGCGCAGCAGGCCATGGAGATGGCGGCCGTCCGCTTGGGCCCCGCCGGCATCATGCCACAAGTTCTGTCCCAGCAGATGGGCTTCCCCATGGCCCAGCGCCCCACGGCGCTGTCCCAGGACATGGAGTCTGCCATCGACATGCACATCCGCGGGGCCAGGGAGGAGGTGCGGCTGCTCAACCAGATAATGCACCAGCAGAAGCTGGCGGACCCACGTCTGCGCAAGGAGCCCCACGACGAGGTGCTGGCCCAGGGTTCTGCCTTCCCGCCCAGGGTCCCTGGAGGTCGACCGGAGGAGCAGTCTGCCGTGGACTGGTCCAGCTACCAGACCCCCAGCAAGCTTTTCGCTCCACAGGTGATGGCCCAGCCATCATCCGCTGGCCAAATGTTCCAACCCTCAGGGTATGGAAGCCCCACGCGGGGTGGAAGGGGCAGCGTGTCGGGCCAGCCCTCGGCTGCCCCCGGCGATCACCGTCCGCCCCGCTACACCTCTGAGAGCGCCAGCAGTATCTTGGCCAGTTTTGGACTCTCTAATGAAGACCTGGAGCTCCTCAGCCACTACCCGGACGAGCAGCTCACCCCGGAGAACCTCCCCTTCATTTTGCGAGACATGCGCGTCAGGAAGGCCAAGCAGAATTTGCCGGAGGCGGAGCGTATGGGCGGCGAGCCCCGGCAGAGCAACGTCATCGACTATGGTCACTCCAGCAAGTACGACTACGCCGAGAAGAGCCCGGTCGGCTTCCAACTGGACCAGCTCGCCAAAGGCTCCGCCAAGTTCTCCCGGGAGGTGCCCGTGTGCGGCAGCCCTTTCCCCCTTGCGGAGCCCGCTCACCCTCAGCCGAGCGGCGGCCCGGGCCAAAAGAAGCCCACGATGGACCAGAGAAAGCAGCTGCCCGGTGCGAACCCCAAGACCGGACCGACGAGAGACTCTGGGCTGCCTGCCTCGGTCAGATCTGTGGCGCCGCCACCCGGACACGGCGCCAGGGCCGGCATGCGCGACCTCGCTGACGGCGGCGCAGGAGGCCTGAAGCCTGGGTACCCGGCGGCAAAGACGGCCTGGCCCCCCGCTTTCCCGCCAGGCGGGGGATCTGCGGGGAAGAGGCTGCCCACGCCCACCATGATGAACGATTACTCCGCTGCATCCCCGAGAATCTTTCCCCATACGTGTTCTCTGTGTAACGTAGAGTGTGTCCAGATCAAGGTGAGTGCCTCCTAGCCAATCCTCAATCGGGTCCTGTTTCAAAATTCTCTGTCATGCCTTGTTGAAATTGTTACGGTTATGTTGCCCGTCGGTGAGTTGAAATGTATTCACAAATGTCATAAATAAAATGCGGAAAGCTGGTTAAAATTTTACCTTTACTGTGGAATCCCGTCTTGAACCAACAGTGATAAAGGGAATAAAAATCTGAGATTTAGGTTGCAACATGTTTGACAAGCAACTGAAACATGTATATTATAATCAGGGTGTGAAATTAACCTTTTAGAGCGCCGGCAGCAGTGACTGGTGGATTCTCGAATTTTACCTGCTACTCAAATTTTTATCTGCCGTTTACTGAACCCATAACTTAAACTTCCAAAACCGCACATAGTATTTATATATTTTTTTTAATGTAATTTTTTTTCTGAGAGGAGATTTATCTGTCAACCTCAGTATTGGATGTTCTGGTAGCAGTGTTTTGCTTTGGTCCTGGCCTAAATCTGTCTGAGTAGCTAACTAATACAAATCTAGGCTTAATGGTCCTTACATCCTAGTGTGAAGTGTAAGCTGAGGTAAACCAACACTTGTGCCTTGGAAGATTTTTTTGGAGGATCATTGTTTCTGGCACCATGGTTTGGCTAATCTATGCACTGATCCTTAAAATGACTAGCCTTCAGCAGGTGGCAGGGTATTGATTTCACCCCCTGGTTATAATCGTATAGAATACCCAATGGAATTTTCCTAATCCTGAAAGTGTGACAGAGATGTCTGGTTTCTGTATTGTTACCGCACGAGAGCCTTGACTTAGGATCATTTACCTTTTGTTTTTAGATCAGTTTTTGAGACATGACATTTTGGGGGACGTTTTGTGTTGATAATGTTTTCAGTGGAAGAGTATAAGAAACGTGTGGTGAGCATGAATAAACCGCACAGTGGCTTTTTGCATCGGTGAAGAGGGCAGACGTGCGTAGAACACTGCGGGGCGATCGGCTCAAGACTCAAGCCGGCACTGAAGATAACGGCAGCTCCGCAGAGACCTCGGTCATCGGCAGTCTTTTTAAACTTTGCTTTTTTCCTGCTGCGTTCCGTGGCTGAACCCTTCTTTAATATCCACGTGCTAAGCTGACTGAGGCGCTCGTGGGGTCTAGTCTCATAGCGTCTCGCGACATCCGCGGAAGAAGACCGAGGCCAGCCAAGGCGCCAGGAGCGGTCCGTCAGTGAAGATGCATGAGGAGAACGGATCTTTATTTTTATTTTTTTTCCCCTGTGTGTGGGATTGAGACTTGATAGTAGATTTTAATAAAAAATAAAACCATAAATGGTTAACTTTTGTCCTCCATCCATAACTATTTATTTGAACCCCTCCACGCCACCACTCTTACAGTTCTGTAATATGCAGTTTTATGATTGTTGAAGTTTCTTGTACTCTGAGGGGGGGGAAGGACTATGAATCTAAATTACATTTGTAAATGGCCAACCATGATTGAATGGAGACCCTCAAATGTAATGAGGTATTTGAGAACCCATAATTTTGGATTTTTATTTTATTTTACCAACCTGCAGACCTCGGGTGCCAATGTTTAGAACTTAACACGTGAATCAACTTTGAACTGCTCCTTTCCCTCAGTCTGAATGTGAAAAGCCAAGCTGCCTTGGCACAGAACCATTGAACTTCCTTCTCTGTGGTTTCTGAACTCATTTTGTCTAATTGATCGGTCAATTAGACAATGGAGAATATGGAATATGGTTTCTGGCTTTCTTTGATTTGCTGATTTGAATAGCTCTACAGAGGTTTTAATCAAACGGATTTTGTTTAAGTGAAATTGTTCTGGCGTTTGCGTCACTGTGAAGTGTTGTGTGATGCTTATGCCAATTTGTGTTCTCTCTGGTCATTAGCAATCATTCAAATTATTATTTTTTTTCTGTCTCCTGTCGGCAGGACTGGATCGAGCATCAGAACACCAGTCGTCACATTGAGAGCTGCAGACACCTTAGGAAACAGTGAGTTTGCTAACCTGCGTGTTTCTGGAGTTAAAACCAGAAAGTGAGAGGTCCGGTTCTCATCTGATGATTTTCGCTTTTTCGAGGTATCCTGACTGGAACGTGGAGACGGTCGCTGTGTCTAGGTGAGTCTTGTGGCTGTCCACTGTGTCTAGGTGTCTGTCTTGTGGCTTTCCACTGTGTCTAGGTGTCTGTCTTGTGGCTGTCCACTGTGTCTAGGTGTCTGTCTTGTGGCTGTCCACTAACTAGCGATCAATCATTTTCATCACAGAAATGAGAGCAAGACATCCCTGGACCGGCGCAGCCCGAAGCGTCGTACAAACTCCCCTTCCCGCTCACAGTCGTGGTCCCGGTCGCCGAGCCCCAGACGGTACCGCGGGCGCTCTGGGTCCCGGGGGCGTCGGCCACGATCCCGCAGCCCGCGGAGGTACCGGCGGGTTTCGCCCAGCCACTCGCGGTCGCCCCGCCGGGCCCCCCGCCGCCACTCGCCACGCCGCTCGCGGTCTCGCAGCTACACCCGCCGCTCCCCGGCACGCGGGCCCCGCCGGGTGAGCCCTCGGCGCCAGCGCCGCTCCGCCAGCAGCGAGCGGCTTGCTAAGAAGCTCATCCAGTCGTCAGGTAGGAGGGGTCCCGTTTGTGCCCGCCACCCTGTCCTTTTGCATTTGAACTGGTTCAGTCCCCTCATCGTGCCCCACCCCCACCCCCCGAAAGGGCTGTCCGTGACTGACAGCACCACCCTGGAGTCTGTGATGCAGTCCCTGGCCCCAGCGCTCATGGCCGAGCTGGCCAAGAGGAAGGGCGGCTCCTCTTCTGCCTCGGCAAAGTGCGCCAGCAAGAAGCCGTCCTCCTCGCCCACCTCGTCCGTCTCCAAGAAAGGAGAGAAGCCCATCTCCTCCACCACTAAGTCCAGCTCCTTGTCTGCATTAAAAGGTGTTGCCTCTGCCAAATCTGGGTCGTCCTCCAAGGTAAGTCCCTGCAGTTTAATAGTGTTTTTGTACTGTAATTCATAATGAAATGGACCACTATCCTTTGCTGTTTGGTAGACTCCAAAAAGAATTCAATAAGCGCCCAACATTGCACCTTTTAGAATGCATTGACCCGTTTCCCGCCTGACCCTGTCGGGGGAAACGGTTTGTGTGACGCGATCCCTGTCACAGAACGTCAGAGTGAAGAGGAAAACTGCCCCTGGTACGGCCTGCCTGCTCCGCCTGAAAGGGATCCCGTTCAGCACCACGCCCCAGGACCTGACGGAAGCCGTGGAGCCTTTCGGGAAGGTCAACAATGCTATTCTCCTCAAGGCCATCCAGGAGGTAACGCTCGGGCCAGCAGCGGGTCGCAGTCAGACTGGTGACGGAGAGGCGGGGGGGGTGGGGATTTGAAAATCACAGAAAGATATGATGGGGCGTTCAGACGGGGGATCGATATCTTCACCACTGTCAGGGATGATCTACGCCCTCATCACGTAATCTCCTTGTGATGTCCTCCTAGGCCTCGGTGTGCATGGAGAGGGAGGAGGACGCCCAAGCCCTGGTCAGCTGCAAGGATCTGATGATCCGCGGGAAGGTTGTGAGCATTTGCATGGAGAAGGTACGTCCGGCTTTCTCTGTGCCCGCTTTTATGCAGAGGGAGCTCAAACTTTCACCCCTCTCACTGCTGTCCTTGGCCTTGTCTGCAGGACACGGCGAAGGAAACCAGGAAGTCTGTCTGCGCTAAAAAGTAAGTAGAGCAATGTTGGACAGCGCTGAGGGAAGAAGGTGGCCGGCTGTCCATTATGCGATTCGGTTCCCTGGCTGGGAGATGAAAGGGTTAACTATGAGTGATCCGTCTCGCACTAATTGCAGAAAGGAGGTGTCTTCGGCTAAGACCCCTGTCAGCTCAAAGCCAAAAGCACCTACCAAAAGCTCTGGTGAGTGAGTTCCCACCTTTTGACATCACCGAAGTTCACCTTTGTCTGGTTACAGTCTCATTTTTATAAATGGGAACTCCTAGGTAGTGCATCCTGACTTTGACTGTTTTGGTCATGTCTTGTAATTTTTTATGGATCCTTAACACTGTTTCAATCTTTTTCACAGAGACCAATGTTGTGAAAAAGGTTGTGAAAAAGGTATGTTTTATTTTGCTGGAACATAATTAATAGCATCTGTTACTTCCCTGTCATCTGTACCTCCCTAGTTTTGGCTCAGTTATTAAAGGGATCTCTAGGGCTTTTCTTGGCTAGTAGCTAACCTACATCTCCTCACTACTTACTGGGTGCCTGCAGTCAAGCGTAACATTTTTGCCTGGACTGTGTAGCCTGTGCGTAAAAGAGACGGGGTGACTAGGATTGGAGGACACCAGTCATACTTCCTCACCGTCCCAATGAATAGTTGCAGGATTCAAGTCAAGTTTTATTAGCACAATGGTCAATTCTAAATTAGCGGGGGTGGGGGCTGTTTATATCCCTGTTTGCTCTTTGTGGGTGTGGTGGCAATACTGGCTTCCTTTTTGTTCCCCAGGAGGTGTTGAAGTGTGTGGTCCAGATCTCCGGTCTACCTGAGAGCGGATACACTGAGGAAGACCTGACCAAACTGGCCGTCCCCTACGCATTAGCCACGGAGGTGGTCATCGTGGGCATCCAGAGAAAGGTAATGTGAGGGTGTCTTTTTTTTTTTTTTTTTTTAGGTGCACCTTTAAGGATCTTGCTTTGTCCCCCATCTAAAGGTATATCCGGTTGCCTGCAGTCCCCGATTTTTATGATTGTTGAGATGTGATTGGCTATTAAAACACCTTTGGGATGGAAGGCTTGGTGCAGCGTATCGACCTGTATTTAAAGTTACTGGATTAGCAGGGAAGGGTGTCTCAGAGTGACGTTGAGCAGCTTTCTGACTGGCCGGATCTGGCCGGTGGTGTGCCGCTCCTCAGATACCCATCCCTGGGCCTATTTTCTGTTCAGGCGTTCTTGGAGCTGCCCGACGCGGAGTCGGCAGAGGCAATGGTGAAGGCCTACAAGGACCTCCCGGCCAAGATCCAGGACAGCGAGCTGAGCATCGTGAAGATGACCAAGCCCATCGATCTGGCCAGCTCGGTCAGTGGCCAGTAGCTCTCCTCCTCCCTGTTCCTGGAATCTGGGGTTATCCAACCAGTTTTGATATGGGCAAAAGCAGTGCTGGTTGCACTCGTTATCTCTGCTCCCTTTCTTGACATTCTCCTGATGGCTTGTCTTGTGCTTTGTCCTAGGAGTCCCTGTTCAGAGAACTCATGGGAGCTGGCAAACCGGAGGTGAGGAACTCGTTTGGCTTTAACCTGTGTCCTTCTCAACACCACTGTTAAACTGTGTAAAAGCCTGTGATGTTTCGTATTTTACAAAAAGTTCTCATTGAGCGAAATGGAGGGTAGATGTTAATTGAGAATGAAACTGGAAACTGATTCCAGTCCTATGAGCTCTGGTGTTTAGGCCCCCAATTATTGAGAATTATTCAGAAATGAAGTCTGTTAATCAAATTTGGTTTGAGGTTGTGATTGGTGGAGGTGTCAGTCGGGGATGAATTTGTTCTGATCCCAAAATAAGATTTTTATTATAAGTTGCTGAGGTTACAGGGGAGAAGCAGGGTGTGAAGGTAAATGCTTGTCCTATGGAAAGCTTGGCTCAAAGTTTATGTGTGACCACAAGGTGGAGGGATTTACTGTGGGCTGTATGAAATTTTAATTTGAGTACTAAATTTGTAGTACCAGAGAAGGGAGCGTTGCAGAGCATTGGAATAGCTTGTCCGACATATTGTGGAAAATTTCCAGTTTGAAAAATCTTTCAGGAAGGATTGTTTTAATACTCTGAAAATAATTCAGGACAAGCATTGGAGATGAGGATTGGTTGGTTAATTATTAAAAGAATAGCTTCACTCATGGTGATTAGGATACATTTCTGTCCACTGGATGGCGATGTAGTTCATAAAGGATAGGTCACCCTGTTAATTTAGTCAACTCTAACAACCCCCACACACACACACACACACACACACACACACAAAATGACCTGAAACTGATACGGTTCCTAAGCCCGGTCTCGCCTCCCCACAGGAGGATTCCGGGCTGGGAGAGCGCCTACTTACGGTCCACAATGTGCCCTCTGGTGCCAGCGGTGTCACGGAGACCCAAGAACTCATCAAGCGCTTCGGTACCGTCAAGCAGTCGCTGCTGCTCAACCACAAGGTGAGGGCGGAGAAGAAAGCTTGTCTGCTTTTAACTGAATGCCAGGTGCCCTTTCCGTGGATCCACTTTCCTGCCTGGATCTCGCCAGGTGCGGATATTATGGAATGCGTCAGTGCCCTCTGTCTGCCAGGGTGACACGTTTGCCCTCCTTCTAAAATCAGATCGTTATGGAAATGGAGTCGGCAGCTGTAGCCAAGGCAGTCCACGGTCGTTTCCTGAAGTTCCCCTGCATAATCCAGAACAATCCTCTGACGTTCTCAATCGTCCCGAAATCCCCCAGCAGCACTGAGGAGGTGGGGTTCTTGTCTCTGCGGGCATCTGTGGGTTTTAAAGCGTTTTGAAAATGCTTTTTTTTACGTGGTGCGAGATGTGCAGTTTTCTCTGACATTGATTGCATTAGTTGGCACTGTTCTTGTGATGATAAATGTATTTACCTGCTGCCTGTAAATGTGTGTCCCCTTTTATTATGTTGCAGGTCAAAAAGAAGGTTGATGTTAAAAGGTAATGACTTCCGGGGTGGGAAAGATTTTCTGAAATCCTGTGGGTATCTAAAACCGCCTGCAGGATTTGTCCCGCTTCAGTCTTGCCTGAATGTATTGCCTGCTTTTTATTACAGCACCAAACCAGCCGCTAAACCTTCAGATGCAGCAAGGAAAATCACCACTACCCCCAAACCCACATCTGGCCCAGCCAAAGCCAGGACCACCAAGGCTCAGAGCGGCTCCAGTTCAGCCACAGGGAGGGCCACAGCCGCACACAAATCTGCCGGTGCAGTGACGGAAAAGCCTACGGCCACTCAAAAAGCCACGGCACCAACCGGTCTAGCAGCTGGCTCCACACTGCCACCTACTGTCCAAGCCACTGCTACTGCTCCCACTTCTCCCCCTGGCGCTGCAGAAGCTTCTCCGAAGTTGGAGACCCGGCCAGCCAGTCAGCTGGCCAGCGTGTGCAACGCGCCCCCTGCCGCTTCGGACACAAAGGGCGGGGAGACGAAGGCGCTGGATGACAATCAACACCACCAGCCGGCTGAGCCTGGGCAAGACGGAGCTGGGACAGGGATTCCGAAAGCTCTGAGTGAGGGAACTCTTCCACGCACGGACACGGCGCCCCCTGCTGAGAGTGCCGTCTCTGTGTCCCCGTCTGTCGATACCCTGGAGAGACCGAGCAGCTCGGATGAACCCAAACAGGGTACTGAAGTAAAACAAGGTGAAGTCACAGAAGCTGAAATGGAGGCCGCAGTGAGCCAGAGCCAGGTAGCCGAATTGGACAGTAATTCAAACCCAGTTCCTTCCCTCCCTCTGCCCGTCCATTCCTCAGAAGGGGAAACCGCCATCTCCGCCCTGGCCCCGGCACAAGTTCCGGCCGAGTCCGGGGAGCGTCCCACTGCCGAAGCCAAGCCAGAGGGCGCCAGCGGGACTCTCGGCGCTGAGCTGGTGTGTGCGTCCGCCGAGAGCGATCCGGCCAATCCCGCCGCGGTTCATGCCCCAGCCCAGGACGAGGCGGCGCTGGACTTCCCGCCCGTCACGCAGGAGATCCTGAGGGCCCTGGAGGCGGCGGTGCACGAGTGTCGGATGCGCTCGTCCATGAAGCGCTCTGACGAGCAGGCCAAGCAGGGCGACAGGAAGGCCCGGCCTCCAGCCAGCAAAGGCCATCGCGGGGAGCATTCCACGGTCGGCCATGCCACAAGGCACAAAAGCAGGCCGGCGTCCGACGAAGAGCAACCGCCCGTCACGCACCGGGGCGGGTCCTCAGGGTCTTCCTCGGGCTCGCGGAGGGGCAGGCAAGATGGCAGCCCTGCCGCCAAGAGAGGGCGGGGCGAGGAGGAGACTAAATCAAAGGTGAGATTAGATTATATGTGCTGGTTTTTAGTAGCCACTGTTGTGTTTTGTCGATTGCTGGACGTTACAAATGATTCGTCCCGTCTGTTCCGCAGAGTCTCAGCTCTGTAAGGACTTCCTCGAGGTCGTCAAGGAGCAACTCCCGAGCCAAGGAGGAGAAAATTGTAAGTTCTCAGTTTCAAAATTAATAAAAAAAATAAGTAAAATGTTTTAGGTGTAATTATACATGACCTTGCACCCACACCTCTAAAGGAGTCTTCTCAAACCCTGCTCAGATTGTTCTCCGGCGCCTTTGGTCGGTATGCTTTCTCAGGGAAAGCTTTTACACGCTGAAATTCCCTGTCTGAAATTTGCATCGAATGTGGTCATTATTTATGGACATGAAAGGCGAACTGTATTTTCACTCTGTTTTGTTACTGTCCTGGGACTGCTGGTGAAAGTTCTGCTTCAGATTTACGTTCATGGCACGTGGTCTGTTAATTGAAATATGAAAAAAACATGGGTTAGTTATGGCATGGGGAAGACCTGCATGTTTTTTCTTCTTTGTGTTGGTGTGAACCCTAAAAACCCTCTGGTCTCCCCAGCAGGAGAAGAGGGCCATGGAGGACTCCGCCGAGGACATGGCCGAAGACGCCTTCCCGTTCGACCTGGACGAGTTTGTGACGGTGGATGAGGTGGGCGACGACGCAGACACAGCTCAGCCGGAGCCGGCCCAGGAGCCCCACGGCCACTCCGCGCCCTCCTCGGAGAGCTCCGGCAAGCGCAGGAGGACCCAGGAGCCCAAGGGTCGAGGCCAGAAGAGAACCTCAACCCTCCTGGCCCAGAAGCCGCTGAAGAAGCCCACCCCGCGAGCCAAAGGCCGGCCAGCGAAAAAGGTGCCACAGAAGGTCCCGGCTCAGAATACCAGGGCAGGGGCGGCAGTGGCGGCGGCGGCAGACGCAGAGCTGCAGAAAGCCGCAGAGGAAGAGCTGGAGGAGGGGCCTGAGCACTCAAAGAAGATCCCGGAAGTTCTGGCTGAGGAACCAAAGATGGCGGCCGACGGCCAACAGGGGGTTGTATCCGAAGCCCCGCCCCCCATGAATGAGTCCGAGGTGACGTCAGACGCGACCACAGCCAGCGAGAAAGAACTGGAGGAGCCTGTAGAAGCAGAACGCATTGAAGGCAGCTCCTCTACTTCACCGGGGGCAGTGCAGACGGCTCTCACGTCTCCAGCGGCACTCCCCACAGAGGCCATTTCTGCCGCGGGTGAGCAGGTGGTCAACGCACCCGGAGAGGGGAAACCTGAACCAGCCACGCAGGGCCTGAGGAAAGGGATGTCCCGTGGAGTCCCTACGGCCACCACGCTGGTGACGCTAGACGAGGTGAGTGAGGGAGAAGAGGACTTCCCCGAGGACGAGGAAGAACTGCTGATGCAGCGGGGCCTTGCGGAGGACCCCGGTGCGCTGGTGACGGTGGACGAGGTTGGAGCCGACGAAGACCCTTTTCTGCAGGCAGTCAAGGACCTCCAGGCCCTGGTTACTCTGGATGAGATTGTGGAGGAGGAGGACGGTGGCAGTGAAGGGCTTGGCTCAGAGCCCTTCCCCTTCAGCTTGGAGGAAGAGTCCAGGGAAACCTTCAACCCTGAGGTCTGCTCCTGTCTCTGTCGCGCTTTACCTGTAAATCGCCTTTCTGAGGATGTTGAGAGAAAAACCGCTCACCCTTTGCCGTGGCCTAAAGCCTCTGTTTGCCGCAGGCTCTGGTGACCCTGGACGAGACACTGGGAGACGACGAAGGGGCGGAGGAAGAGGCAGGCAAGTTGGTGGGTGTGGAGACAACCCTGCCCTCAAACACCACAGGTAAGTGGTTTGTGTTTTGGGGAGGGTTGGAGGGGAAGCACAGCCGGTTCAGGGGTGGAATTTGGAGAAGGCTGCAGGGAAATTTCAGTTGGAACACACAAAGGTTTTAATAAGCCGACTCGTCGGTTCTACCCCAGGAACGGCTCCATCACCTGGGGCGGGTTTGGAGGAACTGCAGAAGGTGAGCTTCTTGACTGTCGACGAGGTTGGTGAGGAGGAGGAGGAGGGGAAGGCGGCAGAGGAAGAAGGTCCACGCCCCACCAGGAAAGGGAACACGGCCAAAAAGCGAGGACAACCAGCTTCAGGTGTGCTCCTGCTTAGCGAACCCCTCCGATTGTCCTTTACTTAATGATTCTGTTAATTTTTCTTTTTCTTTCAGCATTGTAATCGCGCTTAACTGGTAACTTTGGGGCGGACTTGTGTTCACAGTGAGGAAGTCGCTAAGGGGGAAGAAGACACCTAGTGTGAAGGAAGAAGAACAGGTGGAGAAGCCCCTTCCCGTCCAGAAAGTCACTGACATTGAGGACCCGGAGCCGCTGATGGCGGTGATGGGCGAGACGGGCTGCAACGGGCCCGAGGATGAACCCTCAGGCACGGTACAAGTCCAGGAGACGGGAGACCAGGCGTTGAAAAAGGAGCCACAGCCCACGGTGTCAGTCAAAGGTAGGAGCACAGAAATACGAGGACTAGAGTGGTTTTGCTTGTTAAACCTGCAGTGGTTGAATGTAAACAGGAGTGCGGAGCGTAGATATTTGACCACATTCGATGTTGCGTCTCTTGCAGAAGAGTGTAAACGCCAGCGAGACGAAGAGGTGAAGGCTGAGCCACAGCCAAAGAAACCTCGCTCCGAGGCGCTGATTTCCCAGGAATACACTATGCCTCAGTTCGACCCGTCCTGTCCCATCGGTGAGACGCAAGGATTGCAGCTACTTTCATGTGAATCTGTACCTGGGTCTGCGCTGTTGGAAGAGCAGAGGGGTGTGGGGGTGCTGCTGTTGCTGTTGACTGCTTGATTAATCTGTTCAATAAATGTAATTATTATATATATCTCACACACCCTAATATTTCGTTGGAACGCCTTTAGCTTTGATTAACGGCACGCATTCGCCGTGGCATCATTTGTTTTCGTCCAGAGTTGCATTAATTTTTGTCCAAGATCTTGTATTGATGATGAGAGAGTCGGGCCGCTGCGTAAAGTCTTCTCCAGCTCATCCCAAAGATTCTCCATGAGGTTAAGGTCTGGACTCTGTGGAGGCCAATCCATGTGTGAGCATGTGTCTCATGCTCCTCTTTTACAATTTGGGCCCGATGAATCGTGGCATTGTCATCTTGGAATATGCCCGTGCCATCAGGGAAGAAAAAATCCATTGATGGAAAAACCTGATCATTCAGTATATTCAGGTAGTCAGCTGACCTCATTTTTCGGCCACCTTTTTGTGTCTGTGTGCGTGTGCGTGTGTCTGTGTGTGATTTCCTATATGCCCAGATATTTGTGTTTCTAACAATTTGTCAACTTCTGGATGATCACATTGGTCCCCTCGTGAAAGCTGTCTTTTCTGACAGCAAAATGGATTCCAAATATGTGCCTGCTGGAACTAAGACGACTGTGACCACGGAAATGTTAGCTACATCATCATCCAAACTCCTGTGAACACGCCCAAGGCTAATATTTCTCTCTTGTAATTGAGAGCAGGAACGACGCGTCATAACCAGATATTTTGTGTCCAGATATTTTAACACAGAAGTAGGCATTCTATGCTGACTATCTCTCACCGTTTTTTAGCTACGGTTTTCACCTCTGTGGTCTTGGCACCTCTGATGTGTCGTTGTTTGATGCGATTGCACGTTTTTGCAGGTCTGGAGTTTGTCGTACCGAAGGCGGGCTTCTTCTGCAAACTCTGCTCCCTGTTTTATGGCAATGAAGATGCCGCCAAGAAATCGCACTGCAGCAGCTTAAAGCACTACAAGAGCGTGGAGGTAGGATGGGGACATTAGTGTGTGCGTGCCAATCATATCTACGGTGTCGGGACCTGTCAATCATTTCATTTGTAGCTGGAGATTTCAGTTCTCAAAGGTTCCACCACTACCACCTGTCCGTGGGAAAAGGCATCTTTCCAGTAAATTCTTTTGTTTACGTCCATTTTAGTTTGGTGTAGCGCTGAACGCGTGCTAATGTTTTTTTTCTTCTCTTTTATCCCGCAGAGATACATGCTGAAGCTAAAGACGCAGCAACAGGAGATGAATCTCAGCCAGGCGTCATCTTCAGAATGAGCTCATCCTGTCCAATGTTTCACTGTTCCTTTTTTTGGGTCCAATCTTACTTTGATGTATAGTTGTTTAATTTCTGGAGGCAATACTTCTGTTAATTTAAGAGAGATAAATTGTAAAACACAAAGTGGTGCATTTTATTAAAAAAAATACAATAAAAACCCTCAGCTTGTTTAAGTGAGTTTGTTAATGCTCGGATAGGAGCTCTTTTATGGGGAGAGGATGGTGGCCATGCTGCACGTTTGTGTTTTCACCAGGATTCACTTCTGCCTTTCCCCGGTTTACGTTGGACCAATATGTCTGTCAAGGTTTCTCCTAAACCCACGCTTTCTGGTCGAATGGGCGTCATGGTCCTGGAGGACGTTGCTATTTTGTTTTATATTGCCACGGTAACCTGAGGAAAGACTGAGATGCGACGTAAAACGGCCCTGTCCCGTGAGCAGTGACTCTGCTTCTGTAATGAAATTATGCAATTAGCATCACAAGGCAGTGAACGGGCATCCCTGCAATCCAATTTTCCAGTTTGATGTGATTAAGTGATACTTTTGTGCTGGACCGTGTTGAAGATAATGCATGAATTTGGGTCCTCGAGCAGAAGAGTTAAATAACTGGAAGCTTCAGCTGATGTACCAGCGAAGTGAGTTCTATTATGTCGGGTAAATTTGTACATATGCACCTCATATCTTCACTACATTTTAATGCAGGAGTCAATAGTTTTTTTAAATAAATGTTGCTCTGTAACCCAATTTTGAGGACCACCGGTTATGCTGTTTGAATGCAGTGACGTGGTGATTTATGAAACTCAATTAGCTCTACAGAATTTAAGTTGTCATAAGACATTTGACAATGGATTGTCTCCGCACGATGAGGCGGTGTGAAAACAATGTGGCTGCGCTGGACACAACGGGAAAATGTGCGCACCTTCCAAATATAGTGGCTGTGCTTATCCCAGACACCCCACACACTTGCTCCAGGCTGGACAGACCTGTGTCCCACTCCAAGCGGACAAACCCAAGTTCTCTGCATGTTCCAACCGCTGGACAGACCTGTGTCCCTCACCAAGCTGACAAACCCAAGTTTTCTGCTGTTTGCACTAAAATTGTAGCTTCAAGAACACTTCCTATGCATGGATAAAATGAAAATACTTTCAATTTAATTGTGAAACTCTTTGATGGCATTAATGTATGCGCAGAGTACGTTACTGTGCGTACCTCTTCTGCCATTACCTCATGACCCCCCCCCGCCCTCCGAAACTGATCTGTTAATGCTCATGTATTGTATTACTGCTGCTTAGACTTGTTATTTACTTCTTTGTCTGTTTATGCGCAGATTGTGATGCGTTTGTGTAAATTAAGCATGTTTGTTGTTATGCAACCTCTTAGCAGCAATAGTATTTATATCGCTTCTCAGTAATTGTCATTTGGGCAAGATAGCTCAGTTTTGTATTGCACTTTAACCCCTAAAACTACAGCCCTTTTGTAAGTCTCTCTGGATAAGAGCATCTGCTAAATGTCTAAAATGTAAAATGTAAATATCAGTATCAGTTGATTCCTGTTCTGTCACAACTGAATGTGAAAACTGCCGGGGGTCACAGTATTTTTGTAAGCCGCTGTGTGTGTGGTAACCTGACTGGTCTCCCTCACGAGCTGTGTCCACACCAGCTTATCCGCCAGCATTGCCAATTACTTGAGGAGCCATTGCAGATTGTGCCTGGATCAATTATCAATTGAAATGCTTAACTTGGAGATAAGGGATTTTAGAGAATTAAAGAGATTAGGGTACAGAGTCTGGTTATCTCAGGTCATTGTTCATATTGCTGAGACACAGATGGCTAGCCAGAACTGAGTTTCTCTCTTCCATTTCCTTAAGAATTCATTACTTACCTCTGTACCCTCTAGCCTGCAGGCCTGCACACGAGGAACAATTATAAATGTTGTACGGGCATAAAGTCAAAACATAAGATCACAAAAACAATACCTCTTTAATGGCATGCTAGAAATTTGCTGGAAGCTCGTTATTGGGGGAGTTGTGTTTTCTTTACCTCTCTTTCATGCTGTGTGATTAGCTTTTGTAAGAAAGAAAACATCTTGGGATTTCACAGATCATAATTATACGCGTTTTCCGAACTGATCGTGGTTCGCCATGGTTTACCCTGTGTGAGATTTGTTTCTTTCGCTGAGCGCAAAAGACTTGGGTTCATCCATCCATTTTCGAAACCACTGTCACAGGGACACTGGAGCCAATCCCAGCAGGCATAGGGCGCAAGGCAGGGATACACCCAGGACGGGACTCCAGGCCATCGCTGGACAACACACACACACACACACACACACACACACACACACACACACACACACACACACACACAC
>JAOYSI010002168.1:5538-16323 GCA_025775065.1 Hiodon alosoides
CTTTTTCAATTATTCTTTAACACATGTAAGATACAGCTTTTCGTTGTACTCAGGCCCTTTTTTATTATATACCAGATGACTGCAGTAAAGCCTGAACATTAAAAATACGAGCCTTTCTTAATCTCTGTATTTGATGGACACGCTGACGCACAAGGACAAGGAGGACACAAAGGAACTTTCGAAAACTTTAATTTCCACCTCAGCTTAAGGCCTACCGGCAGATCGAGCGCACTGACGTGACGTTGGTTCAAACAACACCCCCCCTGCAAAAGCGATGCTGAGCGATGCTATTTGTATACGCTCAAGACCAGGTTTTGTTTTCAGCATCGACCTGGCAAACTTTCAACCTCATTATAAGGAATCTTTTGTCACTAAGTTATATAACACAGTATCCGTAAATAATGCCAGGACATGTCCAGCACCTTGTGTACCTTCTGTTTTATTCATGAGCCGGCCTTGGACTGATATAATTTTGCTGTGGACAAAGCTGTTGCTAAGCTAGGGCGTTTGCTGCTGAAGAAATGCACTATTTTTTTTCTCCCTCTCCCTTGGAAGTCCTCTCACAACATGGAAGAAATGGGCTCAGAGCGGCTTGGGTTTGCTGCCACAGGTTTTCACAGCCATCTGCACACATGATGAGAAACTGGGGACTCCGCTGACCCGGGATAAAAAAGGCCGTGGCGGGTGGTAGCGGTGTGGGGGGAGTTAGGGGTGAAGTGAAACTCCCCATGTGGGATGTACCGCAGATGAGCACTGTAGTTCTCTGTATGAGCCCCGTGGCATGAATCAGAGCAAAGGGATTTGATGAATGACTTGATCAGGACAAATAAAATTGTTGGGGAGTGCATTACTATAGCAATGCTATTTGCCCCCTTTGGACCCTCTGATGCCCCAGGTTGCACAAGTGGACGTGATTACAAAGGACAGCCGTTAACCAACAGTGGGCCCCTTAGGTCGGTGCTTTCGCTCATCCAATCAGTGTGTCTTGGTTTTGCTCAGTAGCTGCCATGCTCGGAGGACTGGGAGGAATGTTGTCATTTTGTTTGGAGAGCCTAGGTGGAACGATGGCTCAGCGCTTATTTTTTAGCGCTGATGTAATATCTAGGCTAAAAGTAAAATCCTATAGGGATAATGACCCATTCTTGATGTTAACAGAACTGTTCCTCAAATATCAGTGCAGTTATCAGAACCCTCCTTAAAAAATAACGTTTACAGTGGGCAGAAGTGAAAGCCTAGCTCAGGAACTTTGTCGAAAGCTGCGTTAAAAAATCGTAAAAAATCACTAGCTAAGCAACACATACTTAAGTAAATGTCTAAGTTCTTTTGTCGGGATAAATGGCAGAGACTTCACAACTATCCCCCAGTTCTTCAGTGACGTTCTTGAGTGAGAGCTTTATCTGGTATCTGTTGTTCATCCTCTGTTTTCACGAGCACTTAGTGACCAATAAACATAATGATCTAGGTGTCCCACCCGTAATTACACTAAATACGAGAAATCACTGCTATCAAAAACTACTTTGAAGAAGTCAAGGAACCTTGTCTGGCCAGTGACTGAAGGAACTGTTTAGACTGGGGTGACTAACCCTGGTCCTCAAGAGCTCCGGTATCTGCGGGTGTTAGTTCCGCTTCACCTTATACTTGTTGAAATGATCTCACCGGGTGTTTCCAAGTGTAAATCAGAAGCCAATTGAAGTTTAAAAGAAAATTGCAGACACTGGCTGTCGAGGGACTGGGATGGCCTCCCCTGGGCTGGGTTGCTTCTTCTATCAGTCTTTCCCATTTATGAAATCAGTTAATTCAAACTTTCATGGACATCACACTGCAGCTCTCACATATAATGGTCATTATTTGAGTGGGTCTGGTGGGGGAACGTAACACTTGTGGAATCTTCGATCAACCGCCCAGAGTAAGAGAGAACTTCATTGATCTCGAAAACAAAGGGTTCAGAGGGCTGACACGTAACAGACTTGCTGCTGTGGCTGAAATCCCGGAAACTGTTGATGCAGTCCTCTCCAGGCATTCTTGGCTGCATGCAGTCCTCCGGACGAACAGCTGTGAATCATGCGAGCATCTGTTACCTGATAAAGACATAGGAAGTGCAGATGCAGAGTGTAAAGGGTCATTTGATGGTTAAGACATCTGAGGACTCGTGAGGGCCATGGAGTTCAGGCCTGATGGGTGACGGCTTTGAGAATGTTAGTTTACCCGTTTTCATTCAGAATTGAAACAAAAATGACCTCAGAATGATGCCAAATTGCTCCAGGACTAAATAAACCAGATCTTTGATTCCTGGATATATGAGGTTTGATTCCAAAGCAATGCATATACTTGTCACTTGTATCGTTTTTGCTTTCTATGAATTGGTTTTTGGAAGCGCTCAACAAGATGCTAATGTATACCGTCGCAATCCCTCTGCATTATTGAACATAAAAACCCAGACAGAAAGACGGTCGGCTGCCTAATGTAGTAATGACTGTGTACCTTCAAGTGATTATTCATCACCCCTGTTTCAATTCCATTCAGCTGTAATTAATTACCTTGATATCGTGAGACACCCTGGAACGTCCTACTAGTTCCACCACATTAAAAAAAAAAAAGTTTTTCAGCTCTGGACCAACTTAACAAAGGGTTTTTTAGATGCTTCAAAAAAAATTAAATCATAATAAATGGGGCCAGTGAAAAGATCTTCAAAAACAGGACAGAACGTTGTGAACTCCAGACTTCTGAGTGAACCGGTGGAGCTGCACAGTTTTAATGATTAACAGAAACCGAAATATTTTCAGACACCGAGCGATTCAGTGTTTTAAAGCAATTTTATTAGTAGCTATGTTGGTTCAGATTTGCCGTCTCGGCCAAGTTGATAAAAGTCAAAGTGGAGTTTTCCATAATTGTTTGTTCTTTTTGCGGCTTTTCTGCAAAAAGCTATCCGGTTCCTTTTCCGAAATCTGACAACAACATTCTCTGTGAAGTCTTTCCAAGTATTTCTGATTCTCCCAATGGCTGGCAATAACACCTTCACTTACCTTGGCAGTCGACGTTGGAATGGAATCCCTGGGGAATAGAAACTGGTGTGGATGTTTGTTCCAATATTGAGAATGGTCTAAAAATCTATCAATATGACCACCTTTAAAAAGGTCATGCAAAAATGCATACATATAATAATCGCCGGCAAACTTGATACCAGTTTTTGTATGTCTTTATGTTTGGAATTGCCCTCTCTTTTTACTTTAACTCCAAAGCTCAGAATATCACAACCCCAAGTGTGTGTGTGTGTGAGTGTATAATTATATATAATACATAATAATACATAATTATATCAGTTATGATACTGAATTTCAATGAATTTACTGGAAAAAAATAAAATGCTGGTCAAATATTCATCTTCTAGTAAGTTAATACTGCCCTAAAAAACAAAAACAAAAAACAAAAAATGTATGTTTCAAATTTCTCTTTAAATCAGAATAATGTAAATACATTTTACTGATACGAACCTTGAGATAATAGTTAGTCATTGATTAAGCTTGATATACATTGCTTAAGCATTCAGTGGTGGTTCCCATACATGAACTAACAGGCTTCTGCCAGCAAGGCCGCCTCTGCTCTAACACCTGTTACCAGTTTATCCCGCTTTGATTAATGTTGTGCTAATAACTGTATCCCTTGACTTCTCGTTTGTCCTCATTTTGGCCTGCAATGAGTTTACTTTTTATCGCCCAGAATTATTTGTTAAGAATCTGAAACTGGAGGTATTTATTTTATGCGCTCAGCTTCATAGCGTCACACCATGTAATTTGTGTGACTGGAGAGCGTTGGCAGCTGTGATGAAGATGGACTCAACCATAGAGCTGCTGTTTAAGGTAAACAATGAGAATCTCATGATCACCGTCTCAAACTGTCTACAGGCATTAGCACAGTTTGTCTCTCCTTTTGTCTGATTGAAGGTATCGTTGCCGTTGGCATTAGGGCCCACACAGAAAGCGAGGCAAATCTCGTCTTCTGGATGTGGAAAACATACGGCATTTATTATGTTCGGATTCCAGGCGATTAGCAGAGGAGGTGTGGGCGAGAGAAGGGTGTGTCCGCACCCGTTACTCTCATCAACATAGGTTTCTTCAGCAGGTGGTTCACATTTTTAACATTTAAACAGATAATAATTATTATTATTATTACTAAAAAGCAATGTGAAGTGAAAAATTATCCTGGAAAAACAAGGTTTCCAGAATATCTGACGATTGAAGTCCTGGACGTCATGGGTGTTGGGTAAGGCCTGGCCTAGCAGGGTCAATAAATCCAGAGAGCTATTTTATTCTTTGATTGAAATGTTGCGCCACGGTTCCTCAATCCCAACACAAGCGTTGTCTAGTAATGCCGAACCCTTTTTAAACTGCGGGTGCCTTTGCTGTCTCGTTTGGCCCGTCACTGACGTCCATTGTCAAGTTTGATTATTTCGCAGGGTTTTTGAGTTGGTACCACACCTCGTCTCTATTTCTGCCTCCTTGTGTATTGTGGATGCGAAAAGACCAATTCCATGTGTTATCTTCTAATGGATTTCCATACTGTCACATCTACGCCCCACACTTCCTCATTCTGCTACCCGAGATCAACATCCCCTGAGTTCTAATTGCTTCACCCTTCCACAGCCTCGTGACCTATTATTCAATTAACATTCCACAACACCATGTGCACTTTTTAGTCCTGTCCTCTTCCTCATCCGTTCAGAATCTCCAACACTGGTATCCTGCTTCCCTCTCAACTGCATATAAACCCCTCAGTGACTTCCATTCAGTGCTCTGTCTTATCTATCTCGCCATAGCATTTCCGAGCTCTACTCCCACGGTTGACTAGTGGTTCCCTATCATCGACCCTTTTGCCTGCTTCATCGATCATCACTTCTTGGATTGCCCTCCCAGTGTTGTTTGGCCATTTATCAACCCTTTGCCTGCCTCATTGACTACGACTCCCAGACACTCCTGTTTGCCGTCTACGACCCCTGCCTGTTTCCAGGTTTTTAGCACCTCCAGGCCTGGGTTCCTCTTCCCTGTCAGTCCCCCCGTGACATATGTAGGCTTTGTGTTGTTTTTTTTTGCATTCTACTTGTGTGCGTTTGCAGGGGCTGAAGGGAAGGGGGACTTGAATTCTCCATTAATTATCTTCTTATGACAAAGGGTAATCTCTCCCAGGCATGACGTAAACGACCGCTTAATATTGTTGGACTTGTTAAAAAAGCCAGAGAATTAGGTATGTGTTATTTGTACAATTACCTGCAATTGTGAATAAAATAGCGCGCGCACACACACACACACACACACACACACACACACACACACACACACACCACAACACATGAACCCCATGCTGTCAAACTAGATTCAGAGACTTATTAGATCAAAAATGAGTTGATAGTTGGTAAAAGCATTTCAGTACAAATTCCTTGCAGCAAATGGCCCCCTGCATTTCTCATATTTGCGATCACAGAAAACAAGTCTAGAAATATCCAAGTGCAACGGCTTGGTCTTTAATGAAAGAGGTATGAATCCAATAAAAAGCACCGTGTGTTCTCTTGTAAAATTGTGAATAGCCCAATAATTAATCACTGAATCAATTTTATTGTGCCCACAGCATTTTATGAAACAGAGACAAGATGTATTTGCTAATACTGGGGTTTGAGCGTTGCAGTGAAGCCAGAATAATGGTGTGCTTTTTCCCTCTTTATACTGAATGATTCAATAAGCTGTGGCAACTGAAAAACAAACACAGACATTTTACTGTTATAGGTCCCATACGTCGTGTACGCTTTTTTGGAATTAGAAATTCAGAAAGTCACCCTCGCATGGTCTCCCAGACACAAAAACTTTATTTTTCTGGCTAATCAATTAACCGTAAACAGACCCTCATCAATAGAATCCGCACATTTCTTTGTCATCGGGGATGAATATGCATTCTTTAAGGGTACCAAAATAGACGTTTCCCTTTTGGAAAGTACTGAATTCCATGGCCCCTGGAAAAGGACTTTTGCCCTAACCACCTTCCTCCATTTGCAATATTAACACCCAAACCCCTCCCCCCCTCATTCTGGATGAGGTTACCTTATCTGGGGTCGTGTCCAAATAATGTCCATCTTAGCCCTTTGTTTGTTCGTGGAGTCTGTGAATTTTAGATTTCATTTACTTTTGGCCATGTAGTGTATACACACACACACATTCCTGGTTTTAAAACATCATGGTTGCAGGGAGGGAACAAAATGTTACTTTGCTATAATGTCTGACTGTTCGGTTTATATATTGGTCTGGAATTGAGCATCAGCTAAATGTCTAAATAACAACGACAAAAGCAATGATGATATGAATGACTTTGAGACGGCTACAAAGAGATATCTTGGTGCTTTTCTTCTGCTGCTTGCCAGGAATTATACTCAGGCTTTACTGGAAGTGTCATCCATTGACTAGCTATGGTCCAAGTGTCTTACACAGAATTCCTCTTTTCTTTGCCAGAGACAAGGAGTTTATATTCACCAGCCCATCCATCCAGGCCAGTTAACTGCTGCTGTACCTCTTAGAATAGCTACATTTAACTGCTCAATTGTGTGTGTGTGTGTGTGTTACTTTTTACATGGTATGAACCAGGTTTGGGTGGTCTGTGTGTCGGTCACGCCACCCCAAACAGGTATGTCTGCTGCTGCCAGTAAACTCATTCTTTTGGTCATTATTCTCACAACTAAAGTATATGTTGTATTTTTTTCCTTCCTAATTTAAATTAGCATTCAATTTCTAAGGCTCCTCTGTGGTTTGGCGGCTGACAGCTGTTTGAACAGTACAGGGAGATGGCTTGCAACGATAAGAAGCATCCGAAACCGGAGGGGACAGCTCTGTGGAAAGACGTGTGCCTTAGGTAGCCAAGAATTGCTATAAAATCCATGCGGTCTTAGGGGAGAGGGGGGTACAGGAATGCAACGCTGCTCTTGGGCTCCGGCACATTGAAACAAAAGGGGAGCCAAAAGCTTGAGTAGTTCTGTGTGGCTCGTTCAAGGGATTATGTGGCAGCCCATCAACCCGGTGAGCTATTAACCCGATGGTGCTTATGGACTCGCCTGGGAAGAAAGGGGGGAAACCACCCCGGACATTTGTCAACTAAAGTCCGGCTCATTTTATGTCCAAACATGTTATTTCATTCCTTGGCAGACACTCTACTTCAGAGGGACTTCTAAGTTTTTGTAGTCCATTTATACAGAAGTGCTTCAGGTTAAGTGCTTTGCTCGAAGGTACAAGTGTAGGGCAGGGACTACTGGGAACTTTTTGGTTTACAAGCATGGTTCTATAACTCCAATGAGACACAGATGCCCAGAAACAGTCCAATTTCTAATTACTGGCATCAAGACCTCCTGGTAAGTGGTCTTAGTAAGCTGGCACGTCAGCAATGAATGGGTCCAGAGAGTAAAAACGATCCGAGCATTGTGGAAGTTCTTACAGAGTTAGAGGCGAACCACCATTTACTGAAGTGCTTCGGGCCCGCGAGCCTTACTCGGAGTCGGTGCCATCGCACAAAATTACGCTCGGTAGTAACATAAACATAAAAGTTTTATCATGACAGTTCTGTCGTTGCACGAAAAAGCACTTCCCTTTCCAGGCTTGACTTGCAGTCCGCTGGGGAAACACAGGTGAGTGTCGTGCCACTGCCGCGGAGACCCGGTGGACTAGGTAGGGGTTGACACCGGATTAAAATTCAATGTCTTTGATTCGAACAGTTGTTTCGAGGGATCACTAGCCGTATTCAGCCAGCAGTGGAATGCGCGGTGACACTTCAGTTCATTAATTAACATTGCTGTAGCTTATCTCTGCCACTGGACGACATCTGACCCCCCCCGGGCACAAGTGCATTTCATTTCGGCCACACGAGAAGTATGCCAATAAACAACAAATTCCCTTGAAAAAGAACAATTTTCCTTGAAAACGAGCCGTTACATATGTGCATAGTAATTGTGAACTTCACTATTGTGCTTTGACCTACACCTCCAGGATGTAACCTTGGAATATACTAAAACAAGCAGAGGAATTATCATGCTAAAAGTTAAAAGACTTATGTCTGAACTACTCTCTGTCCTTCTATTTTTAGAAAACCGAGGTATTTGGAACAGAAACAAGTGAAGTATTTTAAAATGTTTTATAAATTGGCTGTTAGCTCTCGTGACAAATCACAAGGTCTTTTTCGAGAGGTATGTGTCTGTGGAACAAAAATGTTAAGCAGCCTCACATGGTCAGAGAGACAGATGTGAAGCGTAGAAGCATGAACCTCAGCACTGCCCAACACTTCAAACAGCTCAACAACATTTCACGTTTCATTTTTAACGTTTCATGTGATGGAATTTCTGGAGTGGAAGAAACTAAAGTAATTGTTCTTTTTTTGTCAATAGAAACGGATGGAAAGGTTGGTGTGGGAAGATTAAAGGACATTAGTTCAGAGTCAAAAAATTTAAATAATTTTATTGGTTTAAACATCTTCTCAGGAAAGATGTTGGTGCATTGCTCCTGTCTGAAGGTCTGTATTAGATATTTGGTTTATAAACATCAGTTTCTTTTGATCCATTAGATTTATCTGGAGCTATCTTGCAAACTGCTTTTTTGGATTACACACACTCTGGTGGAGTGACATTCATCCTAACAAGAGCTTCACCTTTTAGATGGAAATCTTCTCGTAGAAGTCTTTTAAATTAAACTATTATTGCATTTGAAAGAAACACAGTTTCTAGTCATGCAGATTTCTACAGCTGACACAATGCATAGATTTGCAGTCTTTGAACTTTCCCACCAATGCAGGAATATTCCGATAAATGATCGCACAGCAAATCATCACGCTGATCATGAATCCTGAATCTATGAGAACTCTTCAATCAGCTTTCAAAGCAACCCCTATCGTCATCATTCTTATGGAGATCAGTGAGCCTTCCCTGACATTTTTATATCTTAAACCGAGTATCCAACTTAAGCCTAAAGATAATGCGGTGATGTCAGGAAGCTTCGGAATGATTCAAGAAGCTTCTTTCAACTTACAGATGTCAGACTATTTACCAGTTTGATAATCACAGTATGAAACCCCTAGAGCAGTGATTCCCTACCTCTGACTCGTGACCTCATGTTCTGGAGAGTCATGGAGGGCGGCCAGGATTTTACAGTGAAAAAATATATTTTATTTCGATTGGGGAAAACATATAAGTTGAAGGTTTGATGTAATGCAGTTTTAGACAGTGGTATGGGGATCTTTACCTGTTGTCAGTATTCCAGGGGGTCTCTAGTATCCCGAGGCTCAACCCAGACAGGAAAGGGGGAAGGAACCTGTGTCTGTGAGTAAGCCAGAGACCGCAATGTTGATGGCAGATACAGGGAGCTCCAGATACCTAAAACCTAATAATAAATTACATGTGTGTTACTGCGTAGACACATGGAGTCACAATATTAGCAACGTCAGTTTAATATGTCATGGATTCGTGGTTCGGTACTATTATAAATGTAAGATTTGGTTCATTCAAATGTTAAAAGCAATTTCAACTAGTAGAATGTATACATATAATTCATTATGAATGATGTCCACACAATACAAACAATAGTCTCAAAAAACCTAGGGAAAAAATAAAACCTTTAACGGCTACCATAGAAATAAGCAACTATGCTAGAGAGTGAAGGGGTGTCTGTGAATTAACCAGAGACAGTACTGGGGACTTCATTAATTAAATCGATCCAATAGGTTGTTAAAAGAAATATTTTATTTATTTAAAAGCTTACTGTCACTCGTCAAAGTGGCAATTGAACATACTTTTATACTTTTATACTTTTATACTGAATACCAGTACAGATACCAGTTCAGTAGAATACAGATATAAACTGTGGGCTGCTCGGAAATGTTTTGAGTTACGGGCAAAAAGAGTTATTTCCAGCACAAGTAGAATAGTGTTCTTCCACCTAAACATGTTTGTATGATTTTACTCAACCAGGTTTTACCCCTGTGCCTTTTGCAGCTTTGAATTTTCGTACAGGTATAATGAGAAACCCCTCAGGCTGCAGACTGGCTGATTAGCTTGAAATCAGGCAGAATTTGCAAACCTATGAGCACATCTGAAAGTAGTTGCAGGCATGCAGTGAAGAGAACGAGGGCATGTAGACCTTTCAGTGGAACAGGAGGGCCCAACAGAATGAACCAGGCCACTGCAGTCAGGGTGGAATGGCTTTGTTTCCTTCTCACATCCGTTTCAATAAACGTCTCTTTCAGGCCTCACGGAATAACGTTGGAGACAAAGGGAGGCTTTTCCCCACACTTGGGCCGTACTGCCCATGAATACAAACGACTGTTGTGACCACAGATTAAAAGTTTAACAGGGAGAGTGGAGATCAGTTCATGCCCAAGACTCCTTATTTTCCCCCTACTAAGTGTTGTAGGAATATGCCCATTTTTTCCGAGCTGAACGAAAAACGCACGGAATGCCCTTTTGGTTCGCGTCCCGATTCAGATTATAATGCTTAGCAGATAGATGTGCCCATGGAGATTCTTGTCTTCTGTGACCTTTAGACAGATCATCTGTGTTTGGCCTATAACTTTTGGCTTCAAGATGTGGCCCGGGTGTGCGTCAGGCCAGGTTTTTCCTCTTTAATCTCACAGTTATGAAAGAAGTGTGGATATATATATATATATATATATATATATATATATATATATAGAGAGAGAGAGAGAGAGAGAGAGAGAGAGAAAATATTTGGACTGTTTAAAAAGAGACAATATTGAAAATCTGTATAACAAATC
>JAOYSI010002170.1:0-15939 GCA_025775065.1 Hiodon alosoides
CCCCCCCCCCCCCCCCCCCCCCCCCCCCCCCCCCCCCCCCCCCCCCCCCCCCCGCCCCCCCCCCCCCCCCCCCCCAAGGACAACAAGCCTTTCTGATTTCTCCAAGGGTTTCTGAATAAATGAATGTATTTCGAACCTGCCGAACGCCCTCTCCTGCATACTAACCGCACAATGAAACGCCCGGGCCCCTCTTTAGGATTGGGTTTGACGTGTGTCAGGAAGGCAATTCATTTTCCGGCCCGCTATCTGATCCTGCAACGAGACCCTGTCAAGATAACTTTGTTTACTGGAAGTGCCAGGCCCCGGCGATGGGCTTTAATTGGGGTCTTCTCTATTATGTATATTCATTTAGGATCCTTCAAAAGCTATCTCTGATGAGATATTGCGGGGTATTGGTAAGCTGGTCCGAGCAGTATCGGAGATGGTTGTTAGCGAATGGAACGGTCTACGAGTGCACAAAAACACAGGTCCCCGTTTCCTTCACCTCAAAGCAGGGTAAATTAGAGGCTTCTAACGCGTAACGCGTAACGCGTAACGCTTAACGCTTAACGTGTAAGCACAAACCCAACCTGCATATTTAATAAACTTTAAAACGAGTACCCCCCTTCGTAAGCATGGATCTGTCAGCAGGAACCACAGCTCTCTTCGCCAGTCAGGCAAATCTCTTCAACACCATTCGCAATGAATATGACTTGAATATGACTATGCATTTAATATGACTGTGCAGCCATGAACACGTTAGTTTATTGGCCAAAGCCAAAGCAAAGGTTCCACATGAAGCCTGACTATATATGTGAAAAGACAAGCTTTTATAAACCCTATCTGCAAATGGTCCGTGCTGTTTGTCCCAGAAGAGCCCTTCTCCCAGGCATCCTGTGTTCCCATCTGGCTGTTCTTCTTTTCCACCTGATCAAACACGCACACGCACACGCATGCACACACACACGCACACACAACGCACGCTGGGTCACATCCACGTCGGCACAGGGGCCTGAACTAACGTGAGCCACATCAGAACCAACAGGGGCACCCTTTTTGTCGGTGGCCTGGTCGTGGTGAAGTTTTTCGTTTTATTTTGTGTTGCCTAGCGTGATGGGCCCAGGCCCCGGTTTAGTTCCCCTAGCCCCACTCACCCGATCGTTCCCTTGACGGCTGACATCTGTTTCCCTCCCATTTCCTGGGAAGAGTCTCCATCGCATTTCCCATCTGGCCTTTGCGCACTCTTCCAGATGTTCACCGCAGGTAATCTCTGCCTTCAGTCGGCCGCCATCTTGAATTGTCAAATGAGTTTATAGAGGGTATCAGCGTTTTAAAAGCAAACGCACAAATATCCAGTTTAACAGCTTTATAATTAAATATGGGAAGTGGATTAAAATCTCCCAGCTGTTGTAAATTACTACAATAACAGTAAATTAAAAACAGGAAATTCGATTTTTTTTTAAATTACATGTTTTTCAAGCCCCCCTCCCCCTATTTTGCTTCACTTTGGTTCATTGGCAAAAGTTTCCCATTAAGATTGTATTGTTCCTAGCTTCTAGGATTGTTTTTTGGTTTTAGAAATTGAATCTAATGAGTGGCTCTTGTGGTGACCACAAAATCTCTGACGTGCTGGATTGCATTGCCATTTATCAGCACTAGAGGGCACAGTGCCCTCAATATTTATATGATTTATTTGGGTCTGTCTCACTAAACTTGTTCAATTACAGCAATAAATAGAAAACAGATTGTAGTAATTGATAGCCTTTTTTGACATGTCCTATGGCTTGACTTAGCTTTCAGTCTGTTTTCACTGTTGTTTACCGCTAAAATCTTATCTGTTCTAAAATCATAAGATAAAACTTTATCGAAGTCCATACATACATTTTTGAACCTCGACGTGAGGCCGTTGCCAGGGTTGTCCTCGGCCCTTCATCAAAGCCCCTCTACCATGGAGGGTTTGAGCGCTTCTTGGCTTTTTCCCCGCGGTGCTCCCAGAATTCCATGCATGCGCTTTGCCAGAGCACACACGCACGCACCCCTGCTGCTCCCGCCTGCAGCAGAAATCTGTCGGAGCTGCAGCTGACAGGAGCATGTCCGGATGATTTATACGTTTTCCAAGCTCTTGGCATAGCGCGGGCTCCTCACACGCATCCAGATAACCTCCTACAACTCGGTATCACCCCCTCCAGCAGATGTGAACTACACTCTGTGTGTGAACGAGGAAGAGGTCAAGAACGACTCACTGTTCACATTCCGGCCTGCTTGGTTCATACGGTTCTCATCTCTTTGTACAAAGTATGTTAAAAATCCGCAATATATATAAACCAGGAACAAGTGGGCGTACCAGCCAGTAGGAAACTATCTGACCCTGGATATTGTTAATATTTGAAGACTGATGACACAGGTTGTACGCAGCAGAGGATTCTGTCGTGAGTCCTGTCCTTGGTTTTTTTTAAATGTCCGCAACCCCCAGACCACCGCTACCAACATGACTACCGTCACAGCCGTCCCCAGGTTCAATCACCATGAAAAATCCTGCTGTTTGTTTTCTCGCCTTGTGTCAGACACAGCGCATCTTCCTGAGAACAGGTGGAACCATATCCACACACCGCCAGAAAATGATGTGTTTTCTCTTCTGGATCCAGCAGAGACCAGCAGTGTGTTTGCATCGCTGCGCTCTCCCTGTTCCTAGCCTCTCTGCTCAGCAGGCCCCCTGAAAGAACATCCTGTCCAAATCGCTGCAGTCCGCAAATATGCCAGAGAAGGACTTGATTTTGTGCTATTGAGGGCCAGTGTTTAAGTGCATTAACATTTTGTGTAGGGCTGAAATTTACTAATTAAAATTTACTGGTAAAACTGTAAAGTTGTAACTGTAAATGTAACCTAACATGGAGGTGGAAGACGTTTTAAAAATTATTGTACAAACAAAGTACTGTACAAACTAAAATGATTTTTGGTTAATAAAAATTTTGAATTTCCACATGAGGGGGTAGGGGTGTACACAGGCTGGCGCTGGGATACTGCCGATGTTTGTGTCGGTCCAAAGTGGATGGTGTTTATACCGCTCCTCTCCCCGCGGTACTAGATGCTGCGGTTATTACGCAATGCCCACGTTGAAGACTTATGTGACAGGTGTGACGGCTAAGGGGCTGCCAGGTAACATGCCTCATGTGTGGGAGAATCTGCACAGCAGTCAATCTGGCAACCCTCACTTTTCATTTGGCTGCTTTTCGGGAAGATACGATGCCTATGTCAGAAATAGCCTGCTGATCTTACCTTCTTCTGAGGGACGGATTGATGAGCGTCTGAACCCAAGGCTTCCTCGATTTGGCACCAGTGATCAATGAATGGGCCCGGGGGCCTGCAATGGGTTACGGGTGCCGGTGCCCTTTGTGTTTCTGATCCCCCCCCTCCCCTCCCCGAAACTGAAAGCCTGTGGACCTCAGGGTGGAGGGGCTTTCAAAGGAGTCTCTGTAATCAGATTTGTGTTAGAGCCTGGACAGGAAGGAAGAAGTGGTGAGGGGCGCAAGGTGAAGCTTCCGTGCTTGTTTGGGAAGGAAGGCCGCGCCGGCTCTAATCTGGGGGAGTGTAAGGGGATATTGGTGTTGGCAGTGGGATTGGGAGACGTGGCACAGACGAGCTGCAGCTGCTGCTGGATGCCGCCTTTTCCCTCCCCGTCTCTGGCCCACGTGACCGTTCCTCACTCATAACAAAAGGCAATGGCACGCCCCTAACCGCAGCCCACTGATCCCTGGTTCATTTATACAAATCAGTCAGAATCAATATTTCATAGGCAAGTAAGTGGATTAACCAGCACGACGCACATGTTGGTATGTTAGCAAGCAAGAAGACAGTATAAGAAATATGGCCAAATATAGCGAGTGTGGTATCACAAATGCGAAACCACCGCAGTTCAGGAAGCAAGAAACATTTGATCTGCTTGTCTTTGCGTCTTGACATTTAGTTTGCTTTGAAAACTGGAGCTGACTAATTGACACAGAATTGAATTGGTACAATCTGTGCATCTGCTGCTGTTTATTGCTGACCCCTTCATGCTGACCCCCTCTCCTCGCTGTCACACTATCTTGAAATCTGGAATGGGCCCAAGAAAAAATAAAAACTAAAAGCAGTTTTCCACTGCGTTCGTATCGATACCGTCCCAAAGATTGTGTAGTTCCTGCTTGGAACGGACGGATATTGTGCCTTCAGTGGAAAAATGTTTTTTGGATGTCGGTTATAAAGCATTATCTGGCCCAGGTGGAATGTTAAAGGTTTTGTGGGGCGGGGGGGGGGGGGTGTTTTATGTGTCTGGCGGGAAGTCACAGGATGGGAGCCGACGTTCTCAGAGTTTGTGAGAACTGGTTTGGCATCGAGCGCCTCGTACAACTCCCAGTGAATTTGGCGAACAAGCCTTAAGTATGGGATAGCTATTTCTTTTTCCACAACTATAATTTTGTTGGGCAGAATGCAGCCCTCGCACGGACCCTCGTGTCTGGATGGCGGCGACGAATCCGCTGGGTCTCTATTTCCTTTTCCCCGTCAGTCCGTCAATCCGCTGGATCGCAAATCGGGTGGTTGCACACCTTACATCTGCTCAAAGATTTACGCCAGAGCCCATTTAGCACCGATTCAAAAGGTTTAGCGTTTCAGTGTTAGCGTCCACGACTGTTAGCTTTCCGCAGATTCGCTGCTCCTTTTCTGCTGCAGCTGTAATGAACGATTGTCTGATTTTTATCACTTTGGCTGACTCTGCTCTAGTTACTTTACACAAGGGTCAGAATGACAGCGTAACATATCATTTATACTCATCTCAAGAGGATGGCTCTTAATGTGACTGGGCCCGAAATAGAGAAAAGGGAACGTTCCCCTTTAGCTCAACTCCTGTCCAGGTAATCAGCAGCGGTTGCGCGTAGGCAAGAAGAAAATGTATCCTCTCTTAATCACCTTTACATGTGGAGAATGCCTTGAGCGATGGGAGATGATTGAGATATGATAAGGCTGTAAGAAATGGCTGGTCATGAAACTGTTGAAACGGTTTGTGTTTTTGAGTTTTTCATTTTTATGTCTTGGTGCTCTGGAATCAGGCTTATGTGTTGCTAAATGAAAGTCAACGTTGCGTATCTTTTGAATTATGCACTTGGGCCTGTAATAAATCTAAACCAAATCGAGCTGCGTGATCCGAGTATTACCGGCCTAGAGCGTGGCCTCTCCCTGTGTATTGTTTACGGGACAGCTGCATGGCAGATCTGCCAGTGTTATCCAAGCCGTAATGGCTGAGCCTTTTACGGTGTGGTGTGGAGTTGTAAACTGGGACTCGTTCTCCCTAATCGGAGTTCCTAGTGTTCGAGGTGGTTACCGGTTCTCCTCTCGGCTAGCCAGCGAGGGCGCTGTTCGCAGTGAAGAGGTGGTTACCAGTTCTCCTCTCGACTAGCCAGCGAGGGTGCTGTTCGCGGTGTAGAGGTGGCTACCGGTTGTCCTCTAGGCTAGCCAGCGAGGGCGCCGTTCGCGGTGAAGAGGTGGTTACCAGTTCTCCTCTCGACTAGCCAGCGAGGGCGCTGTTCGCGGTGAAGAGGTGGCTACCGGTTGTCCTCTAGGCTAGCCAGCGAGGGCGCCGTTCGCGGTGAAGAGGTGGCTACCGGTTGTCCTCTAGGCTAGCCAGCGAGGGCGCCGTTCGCGGTGAAGAGGTGGTTACCGGTTCTCCTCTCGACTAGCCAGCGAGGGCGCCGTTCGCGGTGAAGAGGTGGTTACCGGTTCTCCTCTCGACTAGCCAGCGAGGGCGCCGTTCGCGGTGAAGAGGTGGTTACCGGTTCTCCTCTCGACTAGCCAGCGTGGGCGCCGTTCGCGGTGAAGAGGTGGCGCTAGTCAGAGCCCCGGCCAGAATCGTTAGCGTCAATGTCTCCAGGCCACGCTTGTTTCCCCTCAATTTTCTGCGTGTTTGCCTCTATCCAAGCAGAACATGACCTCAGCCCACATGTGCTTCCAATAAGTCCCACAGGCTCGGTTGGGGAACGCAGCACGCTGAGGGGTTTCCACTAGCATCCCCAAACCCCCACTGCGAGCTTGGAGGAGCCGACAGCAGGCATGGTGCTGGGGATAGGCCTCGCGCCGCGCCGCGCCGCATTCAGCCACTCCCCCGGTCTAATGAGACGGTACAAAAACCACAGCGGCGTGTGGCGCACCCCACATGCAATTACACCAATTACACGGCCTTGTTTTACTCACTGAAATCAAAAGCCATTGTTCTCTCTCTCTCCGTTTTCTGTTTGAGCGTTTTCATCTTTAGAAGAAGGATGCGTGTGTGGAAACCTCATGAAAGAGTTACGGCGCTGTAAATTACAGTGAGGTTAACCTCTAATTGCAGAGCAGGCTTCGCTGCCTCGCACAAGCTCATCCGTCTCGCGCGCTGTCCCGCCCGCTCAGGTGAGCGTCACTCCCAGCGGACTCGTGGGCTAATATACCACCTGGGGCGAGGCAGTTTGCTTAAATGACTACAATAAAGACAAGCGAGGTTGCTGCTGAAACCTCAACGTTTCCTGTAATTAGACTGGGGAAAGAAAACGTCTTGGTGTAAAGATGGCCCCACGCATGGACAGCGGCGGTCTGCTGAGTTTCCGTTACCCGGTTATCTGCTGGGTAGAGGGGAACGGCCGGAAACCACAGAGATCTTTTCCCGTCCTCCCGGTGTCCCCTGTAGCCGGTGGACGAGCGTGGTGGGGTTTTGCTCGTCTCGCTGCCCTTGCTTGCCGAGTTGTAATCGGGGTCTGGTTCATTCGCTCCGGAGCAGGTTCTGGTATCATTTTTTGTTTTTTTTTAAATACTTTTCAGCAAACTCCCAGCTGCAGGCCCGTAACACCACAAAGCCTTTCGACATGACTGAGCTGCAGGTGCAGAGGGAGATACCAGATAAATAATCCCGTTGGGGGGGACAAACCTGAAACCACCCTCCTCTTTTCTCCTGACCTGGATGGGTGCTGAAGCCTGCAGTATATCTCCACCGGGCTGTCATCGCCTAATCAGGTTGTCCTTGGGGCATCCTGTGTCATGCCAGCAGATAATTAATTGGCCAATGAAAAGAAATTTAGCTGACTTCATTTATTAAAAAAAGAGAAAACACCCCGAGGTGCTCTCACAAAAGGTGTGTGTACACATGGGTGTGTGAGTCTGGTCCCATCAAGTATGTACATGCATTAAAATACATGCACGTGCCCCTGGGTGAGACCGGTTTTGTTTGTAATGCACAAGGAGGGTTATCAGAGTCATTTGATAGCTTAGATTTCTTTTCCTCTCTCAGGTAGTATTCTACTGAATATGTTCTTAAATGTATAACAGTGTTGATAATGCCAGGCCCGTCAGCCTCGCGTGAGTTAGCCGCTGTGTCGGTAAGGTAACTCTTTTCTCCTGCACTGAAGCAACAGCGGGCCCTCAGAGCCCCCACGCACTGTAAACATTATGGGATGTTTCTGGGAACGGCGTCACTCTCACGACGTTGGAATTGCACCCCTGAACGCGTGCCAGAGCACCGGTCCAAGAAGCCCCAGAACAAGTCCTAATTTGTTTAAAATATGATTACCCCGTACCAACACTAGGTTCATCCCCCAGGGCTCTGATGGGGAACAAAGGCTGAGCCGGCACCTGATTGGCCACCGCACCGCGGCGAGATCTTGGCTCTTGGTCTGCTTGTTTAAACACACTCTCGCGGCTCTGGTATTTTCGGAGCTGTCAGACCCGACCCGACCCGCTCGGTTCCCCCAATCCCCGCGGTGTGCCCTGTTACTGGACGGTCGAACAAACAACTGTCCTCAGTTGAATGATTGTTAAGAGCATGAGTGATGACAGGTTCATTCTCTGCCACCCCCCTAAACAAAATAACTGAAGACAGACGAAATGAGACTGAAATCTGAAATGAAAAACAATAGCAGATGAATAACCATCCCGGCCCGCCTCTAACCGAAACGTCCGCAGCCCGCCTCTAACCGAAACGTCCGCGGCCCGCCTCAAACCGAAACGTCCGCGGCCCACCTCTAACCGAAACCCATCAAAGCAGGCATTATCCCTCATGTAAAGTACCTATAAGGAAAATGGGGGCTCTGGTCTTTTCCCTTTCTAAACCTCCCTCTCCTCGGGAGATAGAAAACAAACGCACATAAAAAGACCAGTCTTGTAGATGTGGAAGCCCTAACTGCCAGAACCCCTTCCCATGTTTGTGTCCGATTTCATTTTCTGCCCAGCACCAGATGAGCGATGTTGCGTTAGAGCCCCTGTGAATCTGGAGCAGATCTCAGGCCAGGTTTCTGCTCTTCCCTCCCAGCCAGGAGCTGATGGGCGTCTGGAGGCGTGTTACACAACACAGCACGCTCTAGCAGGCCTCTGTTATGAAGGATCAGGCAACGGAAAGACACAGCGCGGGGTCTCCAATAGAAACATTTATTCATTCTTTATTTGGTATTAATGCTTTTATTTTTGCAAAGCCCCCCCCCCGAAGGTGTTTTGCACATATCGCCGTGCAAAGTCTGTCGATCCAAATCTATTGAACAATTACTTTTCTAGGCGAAACGAAGAGGGATACATCAATACTCCTTGTTAAATCGTTATTCACTGTCTTATGTATATATACTATTCTAACCCATCTGTGACCAGTAATTCCTGTTTCATATTATATATTTTTTTAAATTTAAATCGGGGGAATAAAATACAATGATTAGGTAAACTGTAAGAAGATTTCCCCCTGAAAGAAAAGGCATTTTCTCATTATGGGGCTCTCTAATAAAAAGATCAATGTATTTGAGGTACAACAGATGGCATATTAATTAAAAATCTGGACTTTTGACCAGAAGATTGCAGGTTGAAGTCCCATGAGGGGAACTCTTGTTGTATCCCTGGGAAAGGTGCTTAGCTTGAATCGCTTTAGCAAATATCCAGCTGTATAAATATGCAAGGTGTACAAAAAAACCCCAAAAACTTTAATCTATATAGGTCTCTCCGGGGAACAGCGTCTGCTAAGAAAATAAATAAAGTTAATCTGAATCGTTTACGTCTCGTTTAACAACCCAGTTCCAGCCGATGTCTGGAAACCTCACGGGCCCAGTTATGGGGGATCTCCTCTCCGGTTTTTCAATAGGAGATCTGCACACTGTCGAATGGGAGCTGACCTTCACCCTGTCTAAATAAGAGTTCACATGCACATTGTCCAATAGGACTTGCCCTTCACCTTACAACCTGCCCAATAGGATTTGACCTTCACCTTGCAAGCTGCCCAATAGGATTTGACCTTCACCTTGCAGCCTGCCCAATAGGATCTGACTGGCACTTTGAAAGGCTGCACATTTTACCTAAACTACTGAGCAGACTGTTCAGAGTTCCACACGTGTACCTCTGTCCTCTGTGTAACACAGAGTGATACACAAACAGCCTTCTGGGTTGCCTGTTAGTTGCTCCGTAATACACAGAGTGGGCCAAGCGGTTTGTAACAGGAATAATCTATTGTATTTGTACTGGATCAGAATGCACTTAATGCCCCATAAATTCATACATTTTAGCAATTTTCTTTTAAATCTTCCTGCCCTCTTGTGGATTAATACATATTGCTTCAGCCTAGCACAGTGTAATAAATTCCACCCATATGAGTAAATCAGACAGAGAAGGACGGCGAAATAGAAGGATTGATGTGGATATAGTGACAGATGTTGATGAAGACCTAGATTCTTGGGTCTTGCATGAATCCAGCATGTGATTGGATGGTATTAGCAGGTAATAAATGTGGGATTAGGCCAGGCCTGCGGGTTTCCTGGTCACTTCCTGTTTTGCCATGGCTGGTTGTGATCCCGTTTCCAGCTAAATCAAGCTGTGCTGACGGGCCAGCCAGCTGACTCGCATCTGCTGTCCTCCACACAATCTCTCCATTCTCTTTCTGCCCCCCCCCCCCAGACTCCTCCTACGTCGGTTTTCCACAGGTTCCGCTCGTGGTGGTCAAAGGGTATAGAAGACAGAAAAGTGGACAAGGCCGGGACGTCAGAGTGCGTAAAGCCGCACGCCCTCGCTTGTGTCCCGTCGAAAAAGGCTGGGACGTCAGTGTGCGTAAAGCCGCACGCTCTCGCTTGTGTCCCGTCGAAAAAGGCCGGGACGTCAGTGTGCGTAAAACCGCACGCCCTTTTTTCCTATCTGTGAGCTGAGATGCATTTTCAGAAGTAACGAGAAAACCATAAAATAATTGACGCTTAAAAAAGAAAAAATATTTCCTGCATTTTGATGTGCCCCCAGAACATCAGAACATGCCTGTTCTCCTGCTATCGTAGTTTTTTTCCGTTGCTTCTATTGCCCTGACCTTGAAGTTAAGAGAACTCACTGTTTGTAATATAATCCGAGGAAAGTTTCTGGAACAGTCCGTGAATGTTCGCTCATTTTCCAGTCAGCCAGTATTTCCACTTTTCGTCCCTTTTGTTTACTTCTGAGCGCAGGAAAATCTCATTTTTCCCGGCGTTTGGTTCGATCTGCGCCCGAGGGTAGCGAACGCGCCTCGGCGTTCCGTTTGTTCAGCGACCGCTGCGTTCCCCTCCCTTGGTTACCGTGGTACATTGGTAGCATTAATATCTGTGAACGTGCATTGTGCGGGTTTGTGTGTTACGTGGATGTTAAAAACTGGCGCAGATGCGATGGTGATGATATAGGTACTTGCCGCGCTTCAGTATGCTGTCAGTGCAGTGCGACCGATTAAAGTCATTTGTTAAATGGCGGCCAACTGCAGCGCCGCAATCAGGCTCAGTTTAAATTTATTTTGACATGTTTTCCTGAAGCCGAACTGGCGGTAAGTGTCCCTGACAGCGGCTTGAGGCCCAGAATGCTAATATTCAGCCAAGTAACCTTTAGTGGAGTAACTGACAAAGAAAGGCAATCTTTATCTCTAAATGATAAAGTACCTGACGATCACGGAGAATGCCACCCCGGCCCTTTGCAAGCGAGGACATGTGATACGCGGCCACGTGGTCTCTCGCATCCTCCAGGAATCTCGGCGCACCGGCTGAGCGGCTTTCGGCAGACGAGACGTGCCCCACCAGCGCCGCAAGGTTTCTGCGGCAGGGGCCGGCGCTAGGGCATTTACGCGCTCTTTCTCAACCTCCAGAATCAGTTTTAGGCAGGAGTTTCTCATCTTTCCCTGGTTATTCCTATGCATGGTTCCAAATCTACAATACATTGTGATTAGACGCTGTAAGTAATTGCATTGAAATGCCAGGATGTCAGGACCGTTAAACAATAGATACACCCAGTGTGATTTTTTTGTAGACTGAGCTAAAAAAAAAAACCTTGTCAGAATTGTCTGCGGGGACCTGTTGCTATATGAAAACTTGTTAAATTTTATTTCTTTCCAATATTACACTGGGCAGGGTTGTCGCCTGTTATGAAACAATAATATGAAATAATTGCAACACCGTGGGTTAAAGACGTGGGGACACTGAAGTTAGGAGCGTTTTTGAGTATGGGGAGTATCTACTCATGGTTAGATCCTTTGCTCTAAATCGCTGTGCAATTGTTCTTAAACCCAGTCCTGCTAAAGACTTTATTAATGCAAAGCGATTTCCCAATATTTGTGGGATGTTGTGGCAGGGTTATAACATTACAACAACGTTTCGATAACGTAGCCTTTACGGTAAGGATTTACTCTGGCATTATCTCTCCATACTGTAGTCAGATAACGGGAATGGACCTGGGTAATAGTCCTGCCCTGTAATGTATTGCTGCCCTGTCAGAGGGAGGTGAGGTCAGACCACAAAACATCTGGAGAAGAGCAGAGCCTGGAGGCGAAATAAGGGTAAATGTACTCAATGCCGGTAGTTTATTAAAAACTACCGCAAATGTTTATTTGAAGACTTTTGATCAGTTCCGTGTCCCCATATTCGTTGCACTTGGCCCTTAAGGCCACATAATTTGCCTTGGATACTAGGGTCGGCCAAAAGAAGGCATTTAAAAGTACTTGTGACCAACTCAGGAGTCACTTAGCTACTCTGCACTTTCCCCACGGTCCCTTGTGACCAACTCAGGAGTCACTTAGCTACTCTGCACTTTCCCCACGGTCCCTTGCCTGTTTGAATCGCATCACGTCGGGACATCTGTTTAAACACGCCTGGTGGGGGGAGGCCAGTGGAACGCCGTTATTACTTTGCTGGCTTTTTATTAGATCCCAATAACAGGATGTACGGCGAAGGTATGCGCTTTTTAGAAAATATGCGCCGGCACGGGGGGCGGAGCGCGTTTTCTATTTGACCTTTGACCTCGGCTAATATGGCCTCGGCGGGGTCACCTCGGGGGGTTCGCTTCACTGTGGGTGCTGAGAAAGACAAGCGCCTTGCTGTTCTTCTGTTTCTCCCTCTCCTCACCCACTGACCGACCGGCATATGGGACCGGCACCCATGCCCAGGACGGGACGCTTTTTTTAAAATTGACAGCCGGCTTTCCCATGTCGTGAGGTAATCCGTTCAGTCGCTACCACACAGCGTTACAGTTAGATTCCTCCGGGCCTTGCTGTACCCGGGATCGTACACCACCGCTCTCAGGTAAGAGCCTGTGGTACGCTGCTCTGTGCAACATCCCCAAAAGGTGCGTTTTCCGACCCAACTTGCCCAAAAGCCTTGGAGAACAACAAACAGGGGGGGGGGAATAAATATCACCATCTTCAGCATTGTGAGTGTTTGTCTCTGCCAACCACGTAGTCTCAAGTGATGAACTGCCTCCAGTCCGTTAGGATTCCATGAAACAGTCATTCCGGGTCTTAAAAGAAGGCATGCCTGCTGTTTGCAAACTCAAATGTTCCTCTCTGGCCCACGCTTTGCTATGGAACAAATAACCCTTGTCAATTTCAGTCCAGACCAGATGACTGTGCCAGCGCAGATGTAGGAATCCTGCTCGCAGCCCAGGGCGCCTCGACTTGCGGAGCTTATTAGCCCAAATCGAAAAGAATTCACTAAGTAAACCAACCAACACGTCGCTGCATGCACTGCGAAATTTCTGCTTTCACGGTCAAGGGGTTCTGTCCAGCGCAGAGATGAAACCGCTTTGTCCAATTGCGAAGTTTCGACATGCCGGGCTAAAGTTTCCCCCGATCAAAGTGTGAATTTGTGAATGCTCTCCTTGTTCGGGGGGCCTGGAAAACACCCTGCGAGGGGAACGCAGATGTGACCCGCGGTTGTGCCAGGAGACGCGTGAAGCCTGTGGGCGCTGGCGGTCACGAAACCCGGGTGGGGCGGTGGGCGGTTTCCGCGCTTGCGACCTTTACGCGGACGGGGAGAAAAGAGCCCCCGTGGTGGATGACAAGCGTCCTCTGAGATTTCAGCTTGTCAGCTCACCGTAGAGCAGTGACATCGATTTCCTCTCCCTGTGACTTCCTGCCCGAGGCCCGATAGCACGTTTCCAGTGGCAGGTGTCTGTCACGTTCCTACCCGAACCACAGGCCCCTCATTTATTAATCATTAGCCCCGAGGAAGGGAGAAGGAGCCACCATAACGTCCGTGAGCTACACCGCGCCTGACTTCTCTTTCAGATCACCCATGGCCAGACCAGAATGGTCCATCAGTGAACAAACGCCATGTGGAATTTGTGTGGGACAGAAAGGAAAACCATTGGCCTCAGGTCCTGACAATCCCGGCGCGTCTTCGGCTTTTGGATCTGAGATCTGTCACTTGTGCACAAGTTCCGACACTCGAAAGCATTGCATGCTCGATTGTTATTTATACTGGCGATGATTAATTATGATCTACCTTTGAACTTTCAGATTCCGTTTTCTCTGGTGCAGTTTCCTTTATGGGAATATTTGAAGGTAAGCCCCCCCCTCCCCGCCTTTTATCATTCCCTCCGTCTTTCTTTCACATATTGTTATAATAAAATTAACGGCCTGATTATGTTTTAACACTTTTACAGCTTAATTGTGTCTTTTTGGTGATGTCTTTCTTGGTAATAGCGTTTTGTAACGGTACTCTGGTTAACGATCGCCATAGCTGTGATTAAATGCTGCTGTGATTTGTCATGCCCCCCCACCCAAAGCGTTTATGCCACCCCCCGCCCCCCATTGTCTGCCCGCGCTACATTAAAGTGATTTTAATGCGCCTCTAAGCGAGAATGACATCATGTCTCCCCGGGCGGCAGCAGAAAATTCCATCAGGCCAACGGCAGATCGTGAGGAGGGCGATGCCCCGCGAAGGAGACAATCCACTTTCCTCACTGGGGTGAAAAACAGTGTCTTTCACGGACCGCTCTCTCACACTCCTCAAAAGCATTCTCTCGGCCGCCTGGAGGTCGCCGTTTTTTTTGCTCCCCTCGTTTCCTTCGCCCACTCGTTGCACCTTATCTAGACTTCTAGAAGGTGGGAAACTCTATGAGCAAGCGTGGGCTTTTATTCCAGCGCCACTGTCGCCAGGGAGATGGAGAACAGCGTCAGAGGAGACCAGACAAGGGCACAGACACGCTACATCGCCTGTTTGACAGGATGTAACTGGCTATAACTAGTATTACCGTTGGCGCAGGGAAAAGCGGGAAAAACCCCTCAAAGAGAGGAGAGCGTATTTGAAGGGTAGAGAGACGCAGCAATGCTCCGTCTTAGCGCTTCAGCTCGTACTTTGACACCGACCGCTTCCTTCTCCTCTGATCCCCGCCACCCCGTGTTACAGCGGTCACGGGGTATGGGGGTGGGGGTGGAAATCCTCTCCCCGAAACATGATGGAACCGGCGTTTATGATAGATTATGAATTAAATGAGTAAAAGAAAAGTGGATTATCATTGTTAAGACTCTCTCAAAGGGCCTCTTGTTGAGAAGGAGATTTTACCCTCCCCCATCATCCCCAGAAACAGCCCACCCTTGGCCAGCAGGTGTGGAGAAGTTTTGAGAGGGTGGGGGTTGCTGGGGCTAAAAAGGCGAATTAACTTCCAATTTGTTCTTCATACTCCCGGGAGGACGTGGAGAGCGGTTGTCCAACCGTCCGTCTGTCCTTCCGCGGCCTTTGATGCTGAGAAGAAAGTCAGCCATTGAGTCGACAAGCTGAGCGAGCAACACACGTCCCATCCCGGCTTCAACCACAACACAGTCCCCGGCACCGGCTCGGCCCGTCTGTCAACGCCAGAAACACACGCACGCACGCACACGCATGTGTGCGACAGGGGACAAGGTTGCTAATCGTCAAGACAGACCAAGAACAGCTCTAATTGTGCCTGAGTTTAGGTCTGTCCAGGGACCTGCTAGGCTAAATGTACTTCCCAATGTCAACTTTGTTCAGTTCAAAGGTTCAATTTGAAAACTCCGTACGTTAGTTCGAAAGGGGATGGTTTATGTTGCAAAAAACCTGATCAAATGTAACCTCCTTAAAAGAAGGAAGAACTTCCCGTGTTATTATTTTATTTTAAAAGGTGACATAATTAGCGACTTGCTCTAGCTGAACCTGTCCAACCCTAACCCTAAACCTTTGTTCCCGAGGAACCCAGACTGCGCGTTCGTACCGCGGTGCGCTGCTCTCCCATACTTTGGCACGCTTTTTGGTCAGTGTCGCTCCGGGAGCGAGGCCTGGTAGAGTTCATGTCTGCTTACTCATCTCTTTCCCTGCTTCTTCTTCTCCCTCGTAAAAAAGCGTAAAAAACAAGAACACCCTCTTCTTTGGCGGAACGTCCCGCTGTGTCCAGGATACAGCAGAGGTGAACCCCCCCCAGACTCCTCTGGCAAAAGCCAGAGAAGTCTGAAGGTTCTCCACAGAAGCCAGAGAAGTCTGAAGGTTCTCCACAGACTGTCTGTTTCTTTTTTTTTCGATCCCTCTCTCTTTTGGACTTTCCAGTGTGGTTTCTTGGGAAAATGAGCAAATTACATCACGTTAAAACACGGGGGGGGCCGCCCCCGCCCGCGCCCGGGCGGCCGGACAGGGGAGGAGCGGGGGGGGGGGGGGCGGGGAGGGGGGGGGGGGGGGGGGGGGGGGGGGGGGGGGGGGGGGGGGT
>JAOYSI010002171.1:4274-16320 GCA_025775065.1 Hiodon alosoides
TTAGCACCGTTAGCACCATTAGCACCGTTAGCACGGTTAGCACCATTAGCAATTCCAAATGACCAATTTTATAGAGTAAATAGGCGAATGGCAACATCTGGTGTGATCAATTCCATAATTCCATGCACACTGTATCATGTGCGTATGTTTCCCAATATCTGAGTATTGAACTGTGTGGACTGTTGAGGAGTTTGAGCGCGCAGTGTGCGGAGAGGGTATGTATTGACTACGCTGCCTCTCCCTCAGCTTTTCCCCCAGATCGAAGAGATCATGGTGCAGCCCCTGCGCGACTCCCGCGACCACTACGAGGAGCTGAAGCAGATCGATGACGCCATGACTGAGGTACAACCTCTTCTCCACACTCTCCTTCCTTACCCAGGGTGCACCAGGAGCGTGGGGATCTCGCTCACAGAGGACCGTCCGCCCTCGGGACGTGCCGTTGACAAGCAACAGCTTCCTGTGCGCCCTTGCCAAATCGTAATCAGCTACCTACGTTTTTGTTATTGCCGCAACACTTAGCAAGTTGAAACTTAAACGCCGATTTCTGACTGTCGGAAGTGTACTTTGCAGAGAAGAAGAAAAAGCAGGCGCCTCATTAATGTCTGTGAAGGCTATAATTCTGTCTGCTGAAAGGGAGCTGGGATTGTCTTGGGTACGATCTGAGAGCATTTGGCTTTCCGACCTGACGGTGAAGGGGTTTAGGACATGCCGGCGTGCTAACATAAAGACGTGTCTTTTGTTCTATGAGGCGCAGAAGAAAAAAACAGAAAATATGTCACTCGGAGGGAAGAAGAAGTAGACGGGAAACCCAGTGAGATGCCGTGAGTAAGTGAGTAAGTGAATAAGTGAATAAGTGAACCACTCACTGCGGATGTTGTCCTGAGAGCCCACTGTTTAACCTGTCACCCGCCCCCTAGCCGCAACACTGCCTTTCTGACGGGACAGCGTTAAAACAAATCTCTCAGTGTGTTGCATCATTTTATTTCACGACATATTTGAAAAGCGCTCATGATGAACGTTGAAGCTAGGAAGAAGAACCTGAAGCTTCCACTCTGTGTTTGGTTTTAAGGGTTACATTTGGCAGTCCGATCGGTCTTCCAGCTGAGGGTTGGTCCAGGGTCCGGTCCGTGGAGTATAAGGCTGGGGAGACGCACCACTGGCTCGGTGGTCGGAGCTGGCGATTCTGGATCCTCACAGATCCAAAGCCCAGCACGTCTGAGAGTTGTTCTCATTCTCTTCCTGAACAGAAAAGCTGGACTGCTCTGTCCTCGTCACTCAGTACTCATTAGAATAAATACCGCTTACCATTTTACCTGCGTCAAATACTCTGGTACAGCATGGTAAAATATCTTGTTCGGCATTATTGGTATTGGTTGGTGTGCACGCGCGTGTGTGTGTGTGTGTGTGTGTGTGTGTGCGTGTGTGTGCCCTAGAACACCTTTTTCACTCAGGTGGGAGATGATAATCTGATTTTTTGTCATTTGATTTGGTGAGGCAGGTTGATCTGCCTGTGCAGTGAACTGACAGCTTCAGTTCTATTATGTAGGTATAGGTACTGGTATAGGGATAGGTATTGGTATAGGGATAGGTATTGGTAGGTATAGTCGACCCAAATCATAATGTTTGAAACCTACACGAGAGGGAGACATAAAAATATTTTAAGCAGATGACTCATCTGTATTTTACTTTCAGTAAACATAATCTGAACACAGTGGATTTTAAAAAGCCAAACAATTAACGAAAGAGAAAACTGTTTTGTGTTAAAACATTTATCTGCACATGCCGGCATTTTCCTGGTTTAAGCTCTGTCTCTACAGTTTTTTTGTTTTAAACACAATATTATTACATTGTGTTTGTATTAATACTCACGTCCATTTAGGGAACATAGATAAAGGAACGCTCACGGGTTGATCTGTTATCGCTGTTGCCAATAAGTCTGTAAACTGTAGTAATACTCTTTCAACTGACAGGACTTTGAGGACCAGACTAAATTTCTACATTTGTGGTGATCTCCACCATTTGGAGAAGTTTAAATCGATGTATGGGTGCCATAAATCATTAAATCAAAGATGTAGAAGTATTTATTTTTTAAATTTGTTTTCTGGTGGCCAAAAACCATTACGACATTATTTTAAAAAGTAATCAAAGACATTGTTAGTTCTCAGTCTCCATTCAACAATGTGTTTGTGAGATAAATGTGGCTTTGGGTGTAATCATTCTGCATTGGTTTCCTTAGTTTGATGTGTTTGCTTTAGATAACTGGTTTCCTTTCAACTCAAACGATAACCTGGTTTCCTTTCAACTCAAACGATAACCTGGTTTCCTTTCAACTCAAACGATAAACTGTTGCCGTTGTGCTTGGTCATTCTGTTCGCAGAAATGGTCCTCATCAGGAAGAAATTATTTAACCATCACTCTAATCATGAAAGTTACCCTTCTAGATCAAATACAAACATCGCCCTACTTGTGGTTGAGTTTTGGCAAGAGAACAGAGAATGTACCACCAGAGTAATATTATACTGGGCTTCTAAACTTGTTGGGTTTTTAAGTATTTTTTCTGGAACATATCTGCAACACCGTGTTTTACTTTCTTTGGTTTTTGGCTAAAGAAAAATTACCACTACCACAATATGCTCACTTGGAGGCAATATTTATCAAGACCATAATTAAGATCATGTAGCGGAATTCATTTCCCATGAAAATATTTCCATCACTACAAAAACAATAGAAATTAATGGAGAAATTCCCACAAGCAAGTTCATGGTTCCCCTAGGGGTACAGATTTGGTTAAATATTCCATTACATGTAACAAGTAGAAAACTAGGCTGATATGCCACTTTAAATAATGAAAGAAGATTTAAAATGTCTGTTTTTAAAAGTCTGTACAGATTATTAATAAAGATAAAGATGCCAGTAAGCAATGTTTTGTTTACAACAGTTTATTGTCATGTTGTATTCACATCAGTGTTATTCATGGAAAATTAAAGCTACTTCTTCCCAACAGAAATGTTCTATTGAGTCTTGAAATGTTGTGAAAATGGATCTGCTGTTAAAGTAGTAACGACTTTTAAACGTCATTAATGACAGCATATCAAAGTCAGCACCAAAACGATGTGGTCATTAGTTATGAATAATTGGCTAGCAGATGGCGCAGTGGTTAAGGACCTTGGCTTGTGACTGGAAGGTTGCTGGTTACGGTCCTTTGAAGAGGCCCTGCTGATGAGTGAGGTATGTAACCAGAGCTGCTTCAGTAAATCTCTGAATAAACGTGTAAATGTGTCACGTTTCACCTTCACCTTTTCTGTTAGTCGCCACGTTTTTCAGTCAACCAATCAATTAACCAATTAACATTCCACTAACCCATGTGCAGTGTTTCATTCATCCTTTGTTTTCATTCGCCCTGCACTAACAGTCACCGGTGTCAGTCATTGTTTATCAATCATCTGCCCAGCACTCCCCTATATATGCTAGTCTCGTTTCAATACTTGTAGCTGGATTTCTCGCAGTTGTAGTTAAACTATTCTATTGATCAAGTTTATTTAGGATTTTTGTTTTGTTCTTCATGTTTTTGGTACCACAGTTTGTTTATTTAAATCTTTTTTTTCCCCCACATCCCTCTGTTCTCTTGTGTCTGTTTGCGTTTGGGTTCTAAAACAACCTGTGCCTGTGATAAAATGTTCAAATGTAAGAGCTGCAACTTGTTCATGGTAGACATTATGGTGTAAAAGTGTTGTAAAGTATAATTATCTCAGATAAACCCTGCAGATCATTTTTTGCTGGGACCCCGCCTAAAATTCTTGCTATTCAGACTGTTTTGGTGTGTTTCACTGTCTTTTTCAGGGTACGTTGTTGGTAGCCGCAATCTCAGCCTGAGGTCTGTAATTTCTGGTGGGCAGTCCTGACACCACAGCCGTTTCTACAGCGTGTGTTCTGGTTGCAGTCATTTTTAACGATAGCAGATACACGTCTCGTGTGTCGATCGCTGTTTTGGAGACAGAAACAAAAAAGTGTTTTGTGATGCATTAAAAACGTTTTAAACCATTTACTTGTGCAGGCGCCAAATGGTTTTCCTGGTAAAGGGATTCTTGGACTTGATACCAAATGTCAAACAAAAGCATCCCCCCCCCCCGAGCTTATCCTAATGTCCACAGTAACAAGATAACGTCTAAAAGACTCCATTCAACTCTTATCTTATTTTGGAACTAGGAAAGAAAATAGTGGGTTTAAGCATTAAATCCAATGCAAGAATATGCATGTAAGAGGATATATTTTTTACATTGTAGAAATCTTTTCAATGTTTCATAACTTAAGAAACAAAAAGACTTTTCAGAAATCCTTGCTAATGTAGTTTTCCTGACAATGTTTAAATGACTAGTGGTATTATCATCGAATGAAAGGGGATGACAGGATTAAATCATGCAATACAACAGCTGTCTGTGTAGTATAAGTCCAGGAAAGCCCGCCATGATAATTAAATAACTTTTTCACCGATGGCTAACGATCTTGAAGTTGTGAAAAAAAATTCCAGTCCTTCTAGCCTCTTAAATTATTGTCGTTTGTTGAGACATTATAGTAATTTCCGTTGAAATGACTGACAACTATTGTATTACTAGGGTCACAAATTGCCTCTCTATGTTCAAGTAAAAAAAAACTGAGCACATTTGTAAGAGGAAAGGCCCTCTAATCCTTATGTTTCTGTATGTTTATACATTATCTGTTCCAGCCAAAAAAAACATTATTTACGTCTGTCCCCTAGCGTGGGGTCTGCAGAACGGGACAATATAGCTGTGTAAATAATGGGCCCGTAGTAATTCTACCTTCCTAAGAACTCCTTACAGTTCCTTATCAGGGTTTATCTAGAGCAATTCTGACTTTAAACTGTGTGTGTCAGTGAAAGTGTGTTAAGATAAGAACCTCGGAATGCAGATGATAACATATCAGAACACATTCTGTCTCTGGGGACTCAAGGGGGTTTTTTTTATCAGAATTTCTCTGGTTTCCTCTGAGTGTATACAGTTTGACTCATATGAAATAACTCATTTGTTTTTTCTATTTTTGTTCTTAGATTTTATAACATAGCTGTGTGCACTTTGGGCTGCCACAGAGCATGTGAAAGGTGCCTCACTGGCTCGTCTGGTAAAGGAAATCACACGACACAGTGGAGGTGCACAATGGACAGACTGCCCCACCCGGGCCGGGTTCAACCAGCAGGGCGTCTCTCGGCTCCTGACTGACGAGCTTCTGGTTACCGTCCTCCTGGGCCCCATGCAAGCTGGCAGCGCCGTCAAGAGGAACATGTCTCTTCTCCAACGGACGCCGAACCACTCTGTGGAGTGTAAAAGTGACGGGCGGCTCTAAGGCAGCTCGGATTGGCGGAGACTGGTATCACTTCCTTGCCAACCCTGCAGGTGGTGGTGGGATTCATAGCAACGAGCCAAGATTTATTAGCACAATTGGCAATTCCAAATTGTGGAGAAAAATCATTCCAAATATATCAAAAATGAAAAAAAGATCTTTATAAATAAAGATTATTCATGTTATTGTGTTGAACAGTTTCCATGGATTTTGGCCCCACCACTACGACCCAGATTCTGAGACCCGGACACCCTCACTTCCTTGTCTCGCCATGAAACATGAAACACCCAATCACACAGGTCCGGTCTGTTGTTCTGTCATACGGTTTGCTTTCTCCCATTTCCAAACAGAAATCTGCTTTTGTCTCTTTTACATTCTGATGCAGGCAGTGACTCTGATTGAAGGTTGTAGAGTGAGATTTGGGAGGCCCGCGCTTTGGGACACACTGGGCGCCCACATTATCTCACCCTGTGCTATGCAGAAATGACTCAAACATGATTTAAATGAGAGAAAACGGTACTTTACCTATAACAGCTATACACACAACACTGCATCACAATATATTATAATGTTCACATACCTAATTGTATGAAATAGCATTTACTTATTGAGAATTTTATTTCTTAAGAATTGTATGTCTTCTGCTCATAAAAAGAAAACTAAAAAGTAAACAGTAAGGTTAAGTCTGATTAAATGTTTGCCAAAGTTCGGTCCCAGCCCTAGTTAAACAATAGGTTCTTGAACAGGCTTAACGTCAAATTAACATCAGATGACAAATGATCTTCGCAAAACAAGGTGAGCGAAGACCAGACTTCATAACATGGTTGGCAGGTATATATGTGTTTAGTATGTGCATTTAGTATGTGCGTTTAGTATGTGCGGTTTTATTTATTTATTATTCTCAAACGGACCTTGAAGTTTGATGTCTTATCAGACTAATGTAAAAGGAAAGTCTTTGAGTGTAGATGGTTGCTGTTGGTTTAGGGTAGATCAGTCATTAAAACCTCTAAAGTGGACTTTTGACCATGGTAAAACTAAGGCAGAATAACTGAGGTGAGCACAGCCAATCGGATGCATGCAGTGTGTCACATGTCTGAACAGAGGCGAATGCTAGGCGTGATCAATCAGCTCTTTTTTCCCTGCTCAAACCCAGCACCACCACTGTCTAGGCCAATCGTCTGTGGGGACCAAAATAACTGCTTGGATTGACCAATGTAAATGTTCAACCCTCCCCAATGTAAAATGTTCCAAAAATAAATATTTTACAAGTCTACTAGCATAGACACTTTAAGTAGTGGTTCTTTGATCTACACAAGACAGGAAAAGTACTTCTCTTCCACAGTACAGACAGATTTGTCCGCTCCGTATTAATCTTGAGTAGTCATTATGATTGTGTGTAGGTACCTACAGTACTGTGCATGGTTCCGTAATAGTGTTATATTGTGGTCCTATCTGGAAGGCCTGTAATCAGCCCAGTCAGCAGTCAGGCATAAGCCCTGATGAGATTGGTTGCCCAAAGGGTTGTAATTCCCAGCCACATTCAGACCCACCCTGTGCTAACCCGGTAGGCCCCCTGACTTGACTGCCAGTTCCTTTTCCGGCCAGCCCCTTAGCATGCAGCCTTGTAGCCACCCACAATGCAACCTCTTCACCCTGAAATGGCCTGCCGCTTATTAGCCTGGTAGCACCAGAGATTACATGTCTAAAGATTGCCTGTCTAATTCGAACCGTCACCTACTTGTAAGCTTCAGTTTTTGTAAGTTTTCACTGTCTTAAATCCACAAAAAAAAACAGCGTGTTTCTGAGGATAAAGCGTTGTCTTTTTGCGTCATCGTGAACGGGGAATGATTTTCATTCCTTGTCTTTTGATTTGACTTAGTCCTACATTAACAGCCTTATAGAGAATAATATTGCTTGACATGCGGTTTGTTAAAGAGGGTGATGCCACCAGGGTACCGGAGTTCAAAGACCACAATTACAAAGTTGTCTCAAATTATCCTCTCTGAATGTCTGGGAGGCAGTGGTACAAGGACCCTCGGGACAATTGTTCTGGTTCATCATCCCAGAAATCCTGTGGGACATAGCCTTTGAGCCTTAAAAGAGGTGCACAGTTGACATCCTGGCTTAACCAGGAGTGTGATTAAACAGATCGCTCTCTCCTCAGGCTCATCTCAGGTAGGCATGGGCAATACACTTTCAGAGCACTCCAATTTACTCCGCAGGCACCTGATCATTTGTGGTTACTTTTTTGGCAAACCCGTACACTGACAATTGCATATCATCGCGCTGTAGACATTTTGAACATAAATAGAACATTCCTAATGGAAAAAGAGAGACATCAGGCGGTAGTTTAGCTTTTGCTGTCTGTTCTGTTCTGGGGGTGAACTTATAATCAAAAACTTTGAAGTTGGCTCACGTAGAAAAAATATTTTGTTTTGTCACGCATTAGAACTCGGATAGACAAAATCTCTGTGTTCCTAAAGCCAGTCAATAAACACATTTGAAAGCTTTCTGAAGCATGCAGCCTGTAGTACTTCCATGATAGGTGCATTGACATTGCATAAAATAGCGAGAGAGATAACGCCTCCATCAACAGTTTAAAAAACCGATCTCCTTTCATCTCTCATCGAGGTCTGCCAGGGGAAAGACTCGGTGTTGTCAGGCTACCCCAGGACATGTCCGGACAGGTTATCTTTATTTTTGTAAGCCAGGGACTTTTGTTGCCTCCCTTGTAGGGTTTTTCCGTGAGCCTTGACCACAGGAGCCTGCTTAGAGGACTTAGTGATTGTGACTGCATCAGCACCTCAGGTCAGCGCTCCCACTGTTGCAGCATCGATGATCGGCCCGGCGGTGTCTTTAACAACAGAAAGGTTCATTTTGCTCGCGGTCGCTTGACTTCGCCGATTAAGGAGGACCAGAGGTGCTGCACCCGTGCAGATGGCTGAAGTAGACGTGGATGACCAGTCTGGATCTCAGCATCTTGAACAGGGATATTCTGGCAGCATTTTGTAACTGAACTTCCGCAGGTGTCCGGTTCGAGAACTTCTTTGGCGAGGCATGTTTGCAGTTGCAGTCCCAGTGATGTGCAGTAAATGTTACAGCATGTGCTTCACAGATGTGACCTGTTTGGAGATCCAGGCGGACTAGGGACGCCTGGAGGGTGCTGAGCACGCTAGGAAGGTAGGGGGGAAGGCTGTTCCCCGCGGCTCCAGATCTGTGACCGGCTCTCCTCACGCGTTCCATCTCAGATGGTCCCTGGCGTCACTTTCAGGGCGGTGACAGCAAGAAGCTTTGGAGAGTGGATCTATGTTGCCGTTTGTAAACACGGATGTTGACCAGCCTTAATGAGTGTCACCGCAGTCCTGAAGTTCACGTGGTATCTCAGCTGCTTTGGGAAACTGTGCTGAATAAATAATAATTCTGATGGTGGCAGAGCCTCACGGGGTACTCTGTTATCTACATTAAACAGGGATGACCTCTGTCTGCTCTCTGTCTGCTCTCTGTCTGCTCTCTGTCTGCTCCCTGTTTCCTCCCTGTCTGCTCTCTGTCTGCTCTCTGTCTCCTCCCTGTCTGCTCTCTGTCTGCTCTCTGTCTCCTCCCTGTCTGCTCTCTGTCTGCTCTCTGTCTGCTCTCTGTCTGCTCCCTGTCTGCTCTCTGTTTCCTCCCTGTCTGCTCTCTGTCTGCTCTCTGTCTGCTCTCTGTCTGCTCTCTGTTTCCTCCCTGTCTGCTCTCTGTTTCCTCCCTGTCTGCTCTCTGTCTGCTCTCTGTCTGCTCCCTGTCTCCTCCCTGTCTGCTCCCTGTCTGCTCTCTGTCTGCTCTCTGTCTGCTCTCTGTCTCCTCTGTCTGCTCTCTGTCTGCTCTCTGTCTCCTCCCTGTCTGCTCTCTGTCTGCTCTCTGTCTGCTCTCTGTCTCCTCTGTCTGCTCTCTGTCTGCTCTCTGTCTGCTCCCTGCTGCCGGAGCAGAATGCTCGTAACGGGATATCCCCGCCGGTTCAGTCCTCCTGTTGCTGCCGCCTTGGCAGCCGCTCAGAATGAGCAGCCGGAGCTGGCAGGAGATGTATCCATGACTTGGAAACAACTTGACCCAAGGTTGGTTGTATAAATAGATCTGAGACGGCCGTTCCATCACATCTGTCTGGAATGGTCTCATCAACACTGGATTCCAGCACAGAGCACTGACTTATTCAATGTAGAACAATCCATTTCTGTTACACAAAAATATTGATGTTAACTGCATCTCAAACGTACATGCTGCGTGTTTTATAAAATACCACCCATAGTCTCATGATTGCGTTACCATCAGAACCTCTATAAATATTTTTTGGTTGGCACTTTTGTCTAGATAAATTTTAATATGTGCCCCATCAAAGGATTCAAACAATCACACTTGGAGAAATCACAAAGAAGGGTGTAGATATTAACACGATTTAAAAATAACTGACTGCGACTGCTCACTGGAATGAAAATAAAGTAAACCCAGAGCATTGCCTAAGTTCTGTCTGAAGAATTTGCTGAGTTTCTACAAGCCCTTATTACATAAAGATGAGATCCTTATCTGTAAACATGTTCCTGGAGTTGTGAGGATGCAGACTGGATCACAAACAGTCTCGGGGCCTGTTGCTGCTTGCCTGGTACCTATGTGATTGTACTGTACATTGTGAATGGGTGTGCTTGCTTAGGAAAAAACACATAAAGCAGAGAAGTAGGTTAGCTCATTTCCTTTCAGACATAACTTACCATGGAGGACAACCAGATAAATAAAAACCTTCAATGCCGTCATAATCAGACAGCTCACATTTGACTTTGAGCCTACGGAGTTGGAGATTGGGACGCTCCAGGGCCTTAATCAGTACATATATCATATAAGTGGAATATGATATATAGGTCATCAAAGGGGAAAGAAGCGGCTCTGTTGCTTTATAGAAGTGGAAACTATGTAAGCCATGGAGATTTGAAATTGTTTTCTGATGGAAAAGACAGAAGGAGAAAACAAGATGGCAGACATTCATTAATGAAGGTCTGCAATGACTTCTTAAATTTCCCCTGAGCAACGCAAAGCCTTACTCTCTCTGTAAGTAGGACCCAGGAAAGTCACCAGCTGGGAGTGAAATGACAGAGAAAGGTTGCTTTATTGGTGGTATAACGAGTCAGCCCAGTGGAAAAGGGACAAAGAGAGGCAGATGGGTGTAGCAGGTGTGAGAGAGAAGAGGCAATGCCAGGGAGAGGAGGTGGAGGCTTCACAGGTCATGAAGGTTGGGGTATTAGCCAGTTGGGGGTACTTGACCCAGGGGAAGGAGTAAAGGGGATGACATAGCAGCGGCCCAAGAGATTAGGGTACAAGGAAATGTTTGTGTTAGCAGGGTAACTGCTTATTGAGCACTCGAGGTTGGGTTCCTTCCTGCTTTGTGATTAAAACACTGTAGAAGAGGTAGTGGAGTCGTAGTTGTTGTTGTGGTGAATGCTGAATTCATCTAACAGCACCAGGGCAGGGATATCTTCTGAATAACTGATGAGAAAGACGTTGAGCTTGTCAAGGTCGGCAGAACTTTCACAGGGAATCTGGGCTTTATGAAACTGAGAGGGACGTAATGGAGGAATTGTCAAATTTCCAGGAGTAGGCCTTGAGATCTGCCGCATCTGTCCTTCAAAGGTGACAGAAGAGAGGTCAATATGTGGAGAAGTATGACATTTATTTGTGTAAAACTGAGCAGTTTAATGTAGAATGGAGATGCAATTTTTCCAGTAAATACTAGTGGAATTTGTTATCAGGCGTATGGTATAACATCTGGTTTCTAATTCACTTACATCTGTTTTCCAGCTCACTCCCACAAGACTTTAATTATGGCACAATTAAATATTTTATGAAAAAAAGTTTCAACTTTAACTTTTCATGAGTTTACCTTTCACATTATTGGTTCTTCAAACATTTTAAAAACTTTGTTAGTGTGCATATTTATGGGGGAAGTGTCTATACATTTTGCTAAAATGATTTTTTCAGGTATATTAAATTATTCCCACATATAAAATGTAAATTGCTTGGTCTGTGTTGTAGTGTGGTCAGATTCTACTCCCATTTAAGTCTTTATCCATTTGTGACCGCATTCTCTTTCCTTTCTTATAAATTAACAGGAAAAAAAAAAAAAAAAAAAACTTTCACAGCACAGGATTGGAAATATTTGCCTCTAGACTGTAAAATTTCCCCCCAAAAATGTCCTGGGACGAAACAAACCTCACGCTCCTGTACAGAAATGAATAGAAAGGCTTAGAATTGGTTTCCATTCGGTAGCTTTGCTAAGCATCTACCGATTCTGAAGGACCCCGGAAGGCTGCTCACCTATTTTAATTTTCATCTTTCTTTTAAAGGTCATCATGTTATATTAAAACACAAACACTAAAACATTCACAATTTCCAAAACAATTGATAATATTGCATGAATAACAAAATCTGATAATGACTGATTATTAGTAGTACTTAATTTTTCACAATTTCCCCCATTGGAGATAAATAGTCATTATTCATGAAAGATCATGTGTTTTTGTTTCATTTGGCTTAAACCCCCCCCACTATGGCTCAGAGCCTGCTTTTCCTCCAAACCTCGTTTGTAGTTTAAGATAGATGGCTTGTTGAATGATTAGTTAATCATAAACACATCTTGCCTTGACAGTTGAACAGACAGCGCACTTTGCACACT
>JAOYSI010002173.1:0-16319 GCA_025775065.1 Hiodon alosoides
AAAGGTGGAGAAGGGTGAGGATGTCAAGACATTTTACAGTCCCTCTTCAGTGACCAGTCAGCTTGACTAACTCATGGGCCTGGGTTCTATTTGATTGAGCCGCAGGACAACAGGACCGCATGTTAAAAAAACTTCAGTTTAAACGGCTTAAAAGATCACTTAAATGGCCCCCATGCAGAATTCCATTGAGATGGATAATCCTTACTATAATCCTTGCTAGGTGAAGATCCCCACCATGTGAATGAAAACTAAGCAAGCAAGGTGGGCGGATCTTGTGAGCAGACTTACAGTATAGAGAGGAATACTAAAGTACTATACTATAGTATAGTATAGATCAGGTTATAGCAATATAGTGTTGCTCAAATTTTTTTCAGTGGAACACCAGGCACATTGCTATAAATCCTACTAAATCTCACCAATCTGCCATAACCATGATACCGAGTCTTAAAGGTCAAATATGGTAATGGTTATCATGATGAGAAATACAGGAGCACAGATTTCAAATTGACCCGACTAAGTAACTAACTGGAGAAGGCCTACCTTCCAGAAGTTGTCCACCTTTCCATACACCAGGGACTGATTCTGCCTCTTGATGTCATCGATATGTCGGATGTCGCTGGCGTTCAGGTGCTGCTCTACCACGAACCCCAGGAAGCTGTTGTCTGGCGTGTGAGCTGAAGGGGGGGGGGGACAGGCAGGGGAGAGACCGTGAGTCCTTAACTCTGCGTGGCCAGGGCCAAATCTTCACTGTTCCTGCCACAGTGGGCAATCTTAATCCTCACAAATATTCTATTTATGATTAACTCGACATAGCAAGTATGCAGAAAACAAGAATGAGAAATGAAACTGTTGACATTAATGACTGTTGATAGTGACAGAAGATAGATAGGCCGCCGTTTGCAGAAAGGCGGACGTTTGCAATCAGGCGAATGTTTGCAGATATCAGATGATTAAGATCCTGATCCCTCTCTTTCACTGATCTGTATGCAGTCTCTGGAGCAGTAATGGTCCAAAGATGTCAGGCTGAGAAACACTGACATAGATTACTATTCATTCTATTCTACTTTTTCCTGCAAAAATGACCAAACGGTAATTATAGGAGAGACAATCCTAATACTTATATGGGCAGCTATACCTAGGCAGAGTTTTGCCTGATCATCACATGCCTGAGGTCACAAAACTCCATGAAGAGATTTCAGCATCTCCAGGAGAAACCCAAATTAAAGCCCAAAACAACCACGCCAAATCCTTAGAGGTTCCCAACTTTCCACCAACGTAAGAAAAAAATGAATCCCCAGGTGTTTGCAAGCTGAGCTTGTATTTTCCTATTGGTTTACTCTTGGTTTATAGTTTGGTGCCGTTGAGAAGGGAAAGAGGGGGTCATTCCCATGGATTCAGTTAGTAATGGGGGGATCATTCGCTGGAGCCATAGGAGATCCCCTTTCCACTCTCAAGTCTTTGACTGTTTCTGTTTAATTCCAAAACAACGGAACGTCTTAGGGAATTAGCGCTTCCAGGCTCTAAGTAAATGGCCACCACAGTGTGATACAGGTACGATACAGGGGCTCCTGTAGGAGACAACGTTGCAGTTTAATTCTCGACCACCCACTGAAACAGCATTCCTCAAAACCCCCAGTGCCTGACTTTTAAGCCCCCTGTGATAAAAAATAAATAATATGTGTCACGCGCTTAACGATTCAAATTCTGCCTGTACACAGGATATATGAAGTCTGTCAGGAACAATCAAAGCTTGTATGCCAATTAATAGTTAAAGGTAAGACCGCTGAGGAACAATGCGAAGTGAACAAAGCCATTGTCTCCCCAACATCCTGCCAGCTAATATTCCGGAGCAGGGAGGAAAAAGCCCATGCAGCACTTTGGTCCAGGGAGGGAAATGAATATGAACACATATGCAAGATAAGAACAGCCCAAGCCTTGCGCAGTATCACACTCAGCCACAACAGTTATGTTTGCTCTGCTTTTCGAGACGCACAGACGGACACGTATCAGAAACTACATAACAACCTTATAATGAACATGACACTAAAACCTGATGCGATTTTGATACTGGAAGTGACTGACCGTACAGACTAATTAACTGTGGTTAAACTCGGCCCCCTGTAAAGGGAGACATTACCCAACTATCTGAGTCAGCGTCGAGGGAGACAGGGTGTCTACTCTTGCCAATACTGTCTGTGGTTGAAGGCCTGGTTAAAACACCGGGCGTTCAGCTCATACCTGCTTTCGCTTTTCACCCTCGTACCAAAGTAACGTCAGGCAGGTCAGCCATTGAGATGAACTAGCACACAGGACATGCCAATATTGGCTATTTATGATGTGAAAATCATGCAAAAATCAGAGGCAGGTAAAAATATGAAGATGTGCTTTTGGCAAATGTCACAAAAAAAAAGTGCTTTCTGGGGCCTTTGATTTTTCACGGATCATATCAAATACACCACCAATTGCAAGTCATGTACCTTCAAAGACAGCCGGCTTAAGACTGACCATATCAGTGCATAGCCAAAACAACAGTGAGAAAAGAAAATCCAAATCTCAAATGAACTGAAAGCTCTTGACAAAGTTGATAAACATAAACGGTTTCAAAGGTTTCTGTAAGTTTCTTCATTCATAAGACAAGCCTGACATGTCATTTTGGATAAACAGCTCGTCCCACTAAGCATCAGCAGATACTCACAGCTCCACAGAGACAAGCACGATGGTGGGGGTGGGACACAGGCTAGAGCAAGAGTGGGGCACAGACAAGGACAGGGGGTATGGAGCGAAACACAGACATCCCAGAGGGCGGGAGTGGGCCACAGACAAGCGTGAGGGTTTTGCCGCTAGACATCATGGTAGACTGATTCAGCAGATGACACTTGGTACACGATGATGGTTGGTGGGAGCGAGTCGGGGAAAGCCTACTCCAATGTGAAACAGCAGCAAGCTAACCACCTGCCTCAGGCAACACAGCTCTAAGCGGCTGCTGATTTTTCACCAGCAATTTTTCTTGCCAGATGGCCTGGTCTAAGACTACCTACTGGACTTTCGTCATCTGTCAAAAAGCCAATATAACAGTGCAGGAGGGTCATTAGAACGAAGCCGGAGGGAACAGGTGATGTCTCGCTAGACCCACTGACAGCTGTCACATGTGCTCAAGCGCCGGCCGTTTTTTCCCAGCAGCGGAAAACTCCAGGCCTGTAGAGGCCACCACCCCATGCGGGGTGCACAATTACACACACGCCCCAACATGGCCTTCAGTCGAGTCCCCATTAAAATCACTTCAGCTCTTCATGTACATTGTCAGTAAATCGTCTGGTCAGGAAAGAAAAACTATAGGCCTAACAGGATTGAACGGTTTTGGATGTATGGCCGAGCCTGAACAGGTAAGCCTTTTAAAGCATCCGTCTGCAAATGCACAGGCTATTGAAATGTGCCTCTGTTCACAAGTATTCATGCAAGAACGCTTCAAAGACTGGAACTCAAATCAAGGATCACTTTCCCCAGTAACCTACTGTTGGTCTCAGTGTTATTCATTGTAGCTCAGCATCTAGGGAGTAAGGTAATCCAGCAATCCAGATAAGCATGTTCAAATATTTTGTGTAACACCTAATTGTTGTGGCATGAGGGTTATGATGGGGGGGGGACTATTCATTGCAGTCAGAGGACAAAGGGGCATAACGGCAAGGTAACCTCAGTAGAGAATAAATCAATTTTATTTCCAAAGCAAGTGAAAATTTACGCTGACGGACGTGAAATGAAAGTCCGTATTAAGTATACAAAATAGCTTAACCTTAAAGAAACATTGTTGGCCAACCCTGCAACACCAAAGAAGTGTTATGGGAATGTCACGCTCTATCAATGGGACAAAGAGTCCTTTGAGCTGACCTAGGATTTCAGCCTGGTGGTGCCTAACCCTCTGACATTGAAACTTTGGAGTAATATTTCAATTTCCAGGTCCTGAGAAAAAACAAAAGTAAAACCAGAGAGGTATAGTTTCCCTCCAGCCACCCAATCTTATTCCGCCTCCTTGCCAAGAGCACAAGCGTAGGGTGGGGATTAACTTACGGAACATGGTGTTGAACTGCTGGGGGTTGAGGTTCCACTTGCCCCATGGGGTCTTGTGTCCCTTCTGCTGGGCGTAGTGGGCGTGGTTAAACTCAGGTTCAGTGCCAAACGAATCCAACACTCGCAGCATGCACCTGACAGCACCACGGAGGCAGAATGTAGAAAAGTGATACACATTTATAAAGAAAGCCAGTAAAATGCTATTATCGTACTCTAAATGTAACTTTGAATGACTCTCCAGACAATAAGTTAGTGATTACAGTAGCAGCTTTTATTAAAAGATATCCTGTCTCTCTTCTTAACTTCCAGCTGTAATTATAGATTTAACCTTTGCTTTTTTTTTTGAAGCAGTGCATAAACCCTGATACTGTTTGAAGTGTAGTATGAGCATTGATTCGATTTCTGAAGAATAGGCCAGAATTGCCGTCTTGTTATGATTGGGCAGATGTTTTACAGACTCAGTGTTTTTTTGTGGCCTTTTCATGATGTTCAGAAAAAAAACCCCATCAGGCTCGTAATCAGGAAACAGAGGACATGAGGGACAATGCCTGGAAGTTGTTCAGCATTCTAAATGTCAGCTGTTCGGAAAGTAGAAAGAACAAAACATAACTTGAACCACTGCCTGGGGTTGAGGGCAGGCCAGAGAGAGTTGACGAGAACAGATATGATATCAATAAGAATGTTTAAGATTCAGGTTGCCGGGACGACGTAAATAGACTTCATGTGACTTTCAGTGCAACAATAAAGGAAGCTTCAGGATGCCATTGAGCTCTCAGCATGAGTGCTACTGTGTTCCAAAACTTCTCTGTTCGTGACAAATCTGCAACATGTTTGAAGGATTTGCCGTCTCGTTTAGCTAGTTCTTTGGGACCAGGACAGGGGCTAATAATGCATGGTCGCATAACAGACGTCTAGGTGCTTTTCAAAATAAGACACACAGAGGTATTCTAGCAGGGTATATGGAGCCTAGGGAAAATATCCATTTCTGGGGCCTGATCAGTTTCTGCAAACAGACTAAGCTGATGTCACTAATCCTTCAGAGGTCCCATACAGTTGAAAGCTCGGATTTCTAGAAATAATATGCCCTGCTATTACAGCCTTTCAATATATTTCATATAATAATCAGCTAATAATAGCCTGAATCATCTTCCCTGAAACTCAATTCTGTAAACTGAAAGTAATACACAGAAGGTCAAGGCAAAGACATTAACTTCCTTTCCTTACTCACTTTCTTACACCTCACACTGAATGCTACATTGTGTGTTTTTTGTTTTTGTTTGTCTGAACAAAGTAGTAAAATTTAAGGGTAACTAGGGGGAGCCTAGGACAACATTTTCTCTCTCCTAAAAATAAAACAAAAATAGAAAAAAGAAATACTGCTAAATATAAATTGTAATCTGACAGGTAAGATCCCGTGTATCACTGATGCTGTCAGTAATGCCCTATTAGCAGGAGGTTGAGAGTAAACAGTCTAAGATGACATGAGAAGTTGATCTAAATGCCAATTCCAATCCTGACTCCTGTACCTCTGAAGTCAGCTCTTTCAGCTAAATAACACTGATGGTAACGCCTACACACTATCATTTCTAAATAAGACAGTAGCACTGGCAGTCAAGTTACCCTCATTCAAATATATACAGTTTTAACTTCATGAAACTTAATGGAGCACTGTTCTTTGCAATGGGTACAATTAGTTCATTAAAAATAATCTATTTTAAGTGGTACTTAAAGTGGCAAGGCATATTTCACTAATTGTTGTCAAGGGGCTTATCCCAGTTTTAGACTACAGAAAACGCTTATCATATTTATACAGGTCAGTTAGTGCTGCCGTGCAGCCATTATATATTTCTGTTTATTATTATAAAACCGTGGGTTACTCACTGATAGTGGACCCAGGATGGCCCAAGTGTCTTCTTGAACTGGGTCAGGCCCACAATGTCGATGTAGATGAGCTCCACCACTTTATCCCCCTGAGTGGGGCAACTGGACTTGTTTCCCATTACCCTCCTCATGATTCTTAGATAGAGAAGAGAGAAAGAATTAAAAAGAAATATTTTATTTATCGGAGAGATGGGTTTGGACATGACACACTGAGCAACCAATGGGGAAAAAACATTCATGAAACATACTGTGATACAATAGTGGGTAGGGAATCTGTATTCTGCCCCTTTAAGACTGGCCAGCCTGACGATACGGGACTGACTGCTGGAGGCAATGGCTAATCAGCTACAGGATAAAAACTGTTTAGTTCGGGTCTGTATCTGAGGGGAAAACATCAGTTTGGAGCTTGCTTGACTGAACTTGAGGAGTGTTTTTTGGATTTTGACCAATTTGACCCATTTTTTAGAGGAACCTGATAGTGCTTAAACCTTGTCACACCCTTTGCTGACAGGTATGTAAAATCGAGCACACAGCCATGTAATCAAGTGGAAAGTAGAAACATCTATGACAATGCCCCAGTGTACAAAGCAAGGTCTATAAAGAGAAGGGTTGTCGGTGTGGAAGAATTTGACTGGCCTGCATAGAGCCCTGACCTCAACCCCATCGAACACCTTTGGGATTAATTGAAACTCCGACTTTAAGCCAGGCCTAATCACTCAACATCAGTGCCCGACCTCACACCTCACTCATGCTCTTGTGGCTAAATGGAAGGAAGCCCCCACAATAATGTTCCAACATCTTGTGGAAAGCCTTCCCAGAAGATAGGAGGCTGTTATATTAGCAAAGGGGTCAACTCCATTTTAATGCCCATGATGTTTGACGAGCAGCTGTCCACATACTTTTGGCCATGACAAGGGTGGAACCAGGATTTTAAAAACACTATTTCCTCATTCCTACATCCACACAGATAAGTCTCTTACTTGTATAGCAGGATTAACTAACATCTCCCCAGTGCCAAAAGGTGAGCTTTTTGCAGAGCCGGTTCTGATCTTGATGGGGCCCGAATTAAAGTTCTGCTAAGGGGCTCTCCTACCTGACCCGTGAGCCATGTAAACCATTTGTGAGGGGGAGGCAGGGCCCTTGCGTAATTTGCGGGGCCCTACGCAGCGTATAGGGCCGCCCGGTTCGGGCCGTTTGCAACAGCGCTGACGGGGCTGATCACCTGCAGTAGCACTGGTGCTGAAACCTGAGCCACTCTGTCCTCGGGTTTCCGCACTTATTCTGGTACTACCCCAACAGCAAGTTAATTTAACCAAGTACCTGCGCACAACACCATTGGTTAAACCCACGTGCACTTTCAGTCTTAATCAGGCTGCCTGAAACTTTTTTGGCATTTAAAATTTGACACAGAGGCTCTGGTTACAATATGTATGGGAAACGGGCTGATAAGACAAACAGAAAAAATCTAACTTTGTGTACTTTGTACTCACACGGTACTTATTTACATTATCTTATCCAGTTTGTCTGTCTTTAAAAGACAAACTCAAAGTTACACACTGAATATTTTACCATATTCATTTAAAGTTGCCCAGGGGGAATCACACAATGAAACATTAGGAGCATCTAGGAGTAGCCACAACCCAGACTCGAAGTGGTGAGCCACAGAAATGGGTTACCACGGCAGAACAGCCACACACAAGCCCAATACCCAATGTCATGCACAATTTCACGCGTCGGCAGGAGTGGAGTAAAGCTCGCCGCCATTGGACATAAGGGTGGACATTGGTCAGGATCGACATTGACAATTGGCTGTTGGGTAGGGTCGGGGGGCTGGGGAGGCGGGTCGTGGGGGGTAGGCTGAAGGGGGTGCGTCTCACTCTTTGAGCTCGGCCAGTGAGGCAGAGATGCGGACATCGTGGCCCAGCAGATAGAGTGTGGTAATGAGGTCACTCCACTGCACAAGCTCCCCCAGGGGACCCCCACTGAAGGCGTTCTCCGCGATCTTGAAGCCCGACTCCTTGGTCAGCAGGCCCAGGTGCACCAGGACCTGAGGGGACACAGGTACCATGTTGTGTTAAAACATGGTACATAAGTGAAAAAGTTCACAGATAGCTAATACAAACTAAAGACATGCCTGACAAACCTGACAAAATATCAGGACGCACAAACACTATTACTAGGTAATCGCTCCATATTTGCATTGCAGGATAACAACCTTTTTAACGTCTGTAACACCGACCTCCAGCTCAGAGCTCGTGCAAACAGACTAAGCTGTTGTGAGATTAACGGGGAGAGGGGACTACGTGAATCATAATCAAAAAGCTTCCAACTAAAACAAGAACAGAATTGCTTGTGTGATACTCTTTGGATTCATCAATGATGGTGGCATCTGCTACTTACATTACCAGGTAAATGAGACACAGAAGCACAGCAACCGGGCGCTTTCCCTATTCTCGTGGTAAAGGAAGTGGGGAAGTGCGTTTCTGTGTGCGGAGGACCCCCCGGTGTGGTGCGTGCTCATCGCTGCATGCTGCCTCAGGAGACAGGGTGTGAATAATTCACCTCCAGCCGGAAAGAGAGCTGAGGCGTACATTATTCAGAGAGAAGGCAGGACAGTCGGGGGGTTTATCTTAACATTCGCATCACGGACAGCGCGGGATGGTTAACGCTAATGGCCCAGTCTTTTCTCCGGCTGCTCTCGGCTACACCAGTCCTCCCTGCGGCGAGGTTTAGGGGGGAGGAGGGAGTGCGTGATGTTTCTGGTTTAGCATACCTTTTTTCTCTTGCGCCGGGCCAGGTTCTGTTTATCGGCCAGGGAGCGGACGGCACTGAGCCAGGGCTCGGCCATGCGTTTGATCCTCAGCATCATCCAGCGGAATTCCTCCCGCTGGGACATGACCCGGTACAGCTCGTCGAAGCTGGTCCGGATGTCCGTCTGGGGCAAAGAGAAAGTCATTACCTGCTTTTGGTTGAGGGAACATCTTTACAGGTGGGTGTTTGGCAATTGTGTCTGTTTCTAACTGAATGGATGCTGTCTCCACCAATGTAGATGATTATTTTCATACATATATACATGTATGCACGCTGTATTGGCCCGAATACAAGGTTTTTAAAGCACCCTCCCCTTTTTCTGTATATATTTTATTACAATTTTCTTACCATAAATACATCACAATAGAAATATTACGCGACCATCAGAAAAAACTGTATAACTTAATATTTTTGATAATAATGATGTCAGTCATTATAAATTTGTATGGAATATAACACAAAAATGGGATTATACCTGTATTTTTAACATCAATTTTTTAACAATTCACAAACCTTTTAGCTTAACGACAGTCCTGGTAAAAGGTATCCCCACATTCCAGTTTTGGTTTACACATTTATAACCTATCCAACCCCCAGACCAGTCCATCACCAGTTAAAAGGTGATATTGCTATTTGAGGATGGACTTATGGAAGAAAAAAAAATGCCAATATGGTATGCAAATGTTTTTATCCAGGTTCTTTGGAAAAATATTAGTACAAACACCACGACAACGGGATAAATGGAAAACTGCATAGGCACCAGACTGTCATTGCTCTCCATGGCATTTCACCATCAGACACTATAATGAATCTAAAACACCTCATGGTGGAGCTGACACAACCTGGGTAGAGTTGGATTCTGGGCTTTTTGGAGGTTTCACCTTGCGCCTGCTGGTTCGGAGACAGGCATCATTTAACACCCTTCAACACACCGTCTTTCCAGCTACAGCCCTGCTGGGTCCAATGTGCAGCGCCTCCGGCTAGAGACAGGCCTAATGTAAAAACGCCTACCTATTGGTCTGCCTAACGGAACTTTGGTGCCAATCAATGATTGGATAAAGGAGTCGTGTGGTTTGGTATTGCTGAAGCGCAACGTTAGCCCAACATCACACTGACAGCTTGGAGTCCAATGGAGTGACAGGTCTGTCTCTCTGATACGTGTTGGCGACAGGTATTCACTTACTCACCTGGCTTTTCCTCTCGGCTTCCTCGTTAAAGTGCTTCGCTCTCCAGACCAGCCGTGGGCACCAGTTCTCCACCTAATGAGAGAGAGAGAGAGAGAGAGAGAGAGAGAGAGAGAGAGAGAGGGAGTGAGAGCGAGAGAGAGAGAGAGAGAGGAAGAAAGCGAGGAAGAGAGAGGGAGAGAGAGAGAGAGAGAGAGGGAGAGAGAGGGAGAGAGCGAGGGAGAGAGAGAGAGAGAGAGGGAGAGAGAGAAAGAGAGAGAGGGAGAGAGCGGGGGAGAGAGAGGGAGAGAGAGAGAACCAAAAAACTCACTGATCTGGAATATCTGGGCACCTTTTCCACAGGCCTCCACTCTCGATTGCCAAACAGAGGAGCCGGGAGTAATTTTTCGAATGGTAATAAGTTCAGTGTGAAAGCAGACATTATGCTGACTCCCACCCTCTTTGTTCTCACTACAAAGGTCCTGAAAGCAGGTGTGCAATGGTGACTTCTCGGCCTACAGTAACCAGGCTCCTTTCAGTGGAATTTCAGCCTCTGGAGCATTGCTATCAACCCTGCCATTGTTGAATGGTGAGGACCCATGCAGTATCAGAGAGAAGTCCAAAAATATACCTTCATGTAGCAAAATCTTTCGTATCGGTGCGACTAACAGGAGGGCACAAAAAAAGTGAATTGAATTCTATACTACTCTGTGTTCTTAGATCCCAGTCCCCAGCTCCTAAGATCATCTCCTCTAAGGCGGATAACTGAAAGACCAAAAGGTTAATTTTAGTTAGTTAAATTATGACAACATACTAAATTAAAATTGAAGAGTGTTATGGGGTACCTTGTTAAGTTTCTTCGGTAATGAATGTTAATCGTTAAAACGAGAAGTATTCAAGGGGGAATAAAGCATAACTAAGCGAGTCATAATATCATAAGTCAGTTCCAATGATGGAAAAGATTTCCAATAAATAATAAACAAAATGTAAAAACCTTCACAGTATTGCTATTTAGTTCAGTTAGGATACATCATCAAACCTCTCTCTTACCCTATGTTCTGACACAAACTACTGGCTGACATCACACTCAGAAATGGCAGCTTCAAGTTTATGACAGTGAGCAAGGATGGGTCAACGGAACTGGATTTCCTGCCAAGTAAATGGGAGATTCCCTCCAAGTCTTAGACGTCTAAGTTTCGTCCTTTAATGCTGGACAGTAGTGTGTTTAGGTGCCTGACCATATTTATTTTGTGTTAACAGTCAAGGAGAGGTTTGAGTACATGAATATTGCCATGGTGATTGAGCAGGTCCATGTGACAAGAGAGCTGTACAGTGGATGGCATGAGTGGTGTATCTCTGCAGACATAATTGGCTAAGAAGAAGTTTTTGGTCTTGTTTAAGTGTTTAAGTGTCTTTTTTTAAATGTCATTAAATTTAATTGAACTTAATCCCTTTAAAATTTCACAATTTTCAATGTGATTTTCCAATTTTCTTGTTGCTTTGTATATTGTGTGGCACGCAGCTGGCAGCCATGCCCTCTCAAGCAGAACAAAAGAATGGCAGCAACGACGAGAGGAAGGGCCACACCCTCTTACACACCCTCAGTGTGGTTCCACTGATGGTAATCACACTCAGGTTCCAACAATCCCAGGCCCTTTAAAAGAGCCAGCAAAGCTCGCTCAAGGAGAAGGAATTAGTAGAGGTCTGGATGATTGTGTGGTTGATGATGGGAAAAAAAATGGATTTCTGTTTCACGCTGTTTCTGATTATTTTTCCTTGGAACGGGAGGTTTTGGTTGCCATTATAGTTTATTTTTGTTTCTTTGTTTTTTTGAAGTTGTGAGTGTAGTATTTAGGTTTGTTGAAATGATGCTAATTAAAAGGCTTAATGCCCCATTCTCTGGCGCCTTTCGGGCTCAGCACGCCCTCGTATGCTACATATTGTTTGTACTTATTCCCACAGGGTGGCAACCCTAACCCTACCTCTCACCCTAAAACAGGAAGAACAAAACGCTTTCTCAAGTTGAATGTGTCCGACGCTGTTTTAATATGAACAATTTTGTGCAAATCGCTTCCATATACCTGCTTTATGTTCTTTAAATTGCTTAAGAGGAGACTTGCTTGTAAATATATGGTTTCTGATTAACCGGGTCAAGAGTAAGGAGTACTGCATGTCTAAATACAATTTTTATGGTTCTCTACATTTACATATTGGCCTAAAGTATTTGGACAGATACTGTAAGCATCGGCCTAAGATAAGATACAGTAGTTAATGCTAGGGTACCACAGCTACGGAACTGCTGCCACATGTTTATCAGGGAATCAAGGGCAGGCTGGCTTTGGGAGCAGAGTTAATCCTCCGCCCAGTGACCAGCGTAATTATGTAAATATGTCACAAGCAGAACAAATAGATTACCTATAAGTCAGCTGCCTCAAAGCGCAGGTACTGAGAATGTTGAAGCTAGAGCTGTATGAAAGGGTGAATCATTAAAACGTGTTGATGGATATTTAGATTTCAATTTCAAGTTTTGGAAACCTAGTTTGTGTTTTCTGGTGGTTTGAATTTTTAATAAAACTAGCTAGATAATGTGATTTGTGTTACTGTAAGCCTAATACTGTAGTCATTATCTGCACATTATCAGCCACCAACTGATCACTTATTAATATTTCCACTTTCCACAAAGATTTGGCGTTTCTTGCCTGATTCACTGGAGATGGAATAAGCTGTTGAATGTACCGCCATCCAACCTGCAGTAGCTGAGTGAGGTCATCATCAGCATGGACCAACATCCATGCGGAAGGTTTCTTTGTATACCTTGATGCCTGCAATCCATGCCACAGGGAATTCAGGCTTTTCTGGTGGCGAAGTGGGGATCTGATACTTTCTATGCCCAAGAAACTGGTCACTGAGAGTAAATCTTACATAGAATCCTGCCATTTAATTTTATCAAGCCGTAAAAACAAATAATCCACATTTTTCGGTAAAGCATAAGCAATATCTGTTCTGCCAAAATGATCCAATCAATTCACATCCAAGCTATCAAACATTACGCGACTGTCCATCATGTAAAATGCCATGCATGTCATGACACGTTTGATTACTACTGTGAAATAATAAAATCTATCTATCTACTATATTTATGTGATTTTATCATTACCATGGAAGTTTTTTCTTTTTTTTCTTTTTCTTTTCGTGGTATTGGATAAAAACTGAATTCATCTTTTTTATATCGGGGGGGTTTATCGGGTTTAACCAGAATTCCGGAAGCCCTACTTATAAGGAGAAGTTACATGAGATAACGTTACACGTACCATATAAATCTATGGGGATTTAGAATAGCATACCCCTCTCCCAACAGCAGGGGCACATTCCTGACGTAGATAAGGGATAGGCATCACAGGTTTGTATCTTCTCCTCACAGATAAGTGAGCGGTTCACCCTCTGACATGTAACACCTTCATCTGTGAGGGATAGTCCCCACTTATTTTCTTGCTTTCCGGAGGAAGAGGAATAATCAGAGTCACACAACAGTAAAAGACTTCTCATTGCCAGTGTCAAACCAAACCATAGGGACACCAGAACCTCCAGAAGCGTTCACACTGACTGAGCTTTTAATATCCATAAATATGAATAAAAAATGTAGAGGGAAAATGGTTAAAACTGGATGGTAATGCAAAGATGAAAACAGGGAATATTTTGACCACCTATTTTAATTCAGCTCTGATGTGATTTGAGCCATTGGCCAGCAGAGCTATACTCCTACAGGAGAGGGAAACACATGTGCCTTCGGAGACAGACAGATGAGGTACTTAATCACTCAATCTCTGAAGGGCTAATGGAAAGTTGCCAATTAAAGCACCAAACGCACATTATAAGAAGATTCTTGGTGGGCAATCAGATTAAAAAAAGACCAGGCTTCAGAAAGCCAAAATAAAGGCTTACGCCTGCTTAGAAGCTTGGAATCCTACTCAGCAATGCCACAAACACTGTCCTACAACAGCCAACTCTGTTTGTATAGGTAACGAGCATGGGGACAGATGAAAACCCTAGCTCCAAGTTAAATGTTGCTTCCTGTTAAAGGTTGTCACCTCTGGTGTTCCTAATTACACAGAGCAGGTCATGCAATGTCATCGGTTAACCCCCTCTGAAAAAGGGAGATAGAAAATCAGCTGAACTGAAGTGTTCGCAAACCTCTCCCTCAAAAATAACTGTCCCGTCTCATAAGTATCATAAGTCCATCTGTGGCCATGGTCACCCATTTCTCTCACCCGTAACTTCTCCCAGAGATGGACAAGGAATATGCTAATCATAAAACGGACAAATCTGACCTCAAAAAGGTATTTTCAGGACAGTTTCTATACACATCCCCGCCAATACAGACTTTTCCATCCTGACAGTGGGACTAAACCAGTCTGTAATGAAGAAAGCCATGACAGATGGTAAAAACATTGGGGAAAGAACCCCAATAAAACACGTAGCTAATACTGGGCATATTCCCCACTGTTACAAACACGCCTCTGCATGTTTAATAGGAAATCTGAGGATAGGGTGGCTTTGGGGGCATGGGCAGAGTTAGGGACAAATGGTTAACTTTAAAAATACGGACCGGTGCTACTCATATCCATTGGATAAAATAATGGATTTAATCTCAAACAATGAAAAACACGTTGATTGCAATGAAAGCTTTTTCTCCATCATTGCTTTATAGATAAAATCTAGCAACAGTTGCCAATGCACTGAACAGAACAATGGAATGATCCTTTCACGTATGCACGTTGGTGCAGATTCTCAAGACTTGAATTCTAAAGGGAGTTTAAATATTTGCGGGTGACAAATATGCGGCGTGCTAATGCGTCATCACTAAAGTATTCCTGCCACACCCCCAGCAGACTTACCTCACTGAGGTAGATAAAGAAGGAGCAGGTGGAACCGTCCACCCCGTAGCTGCTGTAGCAGGCATCTGACCGCCACATGTCCTTCATCCACTGAAAGAAATGGGAGAAAAGAGAAGGGCCCGCGAGTCAGAGATGCCAAAGAGACACAGAGGGGACAGGGCGCGGTAGCCACACCAAGAGGGATGAACCTGTTTTTTAGGTTCAAAGTTCAGGTTTTAATGCAAAAAAATGTTCCAGGTTGTGCTCGCGTCTTCTTAATCACTAGATGGATCTTAAAAACAGAGCATGGAATTACAGCCAATACATTTGATATCAGTATCATGTCAAATGAATTATCACTTCCATTCACCATGACATTATGTATAAAACATTTACCTTGTAACTAATGTGTCTGACAATCTCATCATTACTCACGCAATCTTTTGACACTAAATGATTCACAACAAATTAATATATATACGTAAATATTTAACTATTCAAATACACCAAATTATTTTCAATGGAGGCACATTAAACAGATGTAGTGGATTGGCCAAACCAATGGTATTGTTAGTTTCTGCATTAACTTGTTTAGCTGGACATCTAAGGATCTTGTAACTATCACTCATTCAGGTCCCCATATGCAAAGCTTCTCCAGATTCACTGTTTGAAACGTTGTCTAATCGTACGGGCACAGAATTAAGAATGAAGTATTTAGATGAAAGTGAAAGTGAGACCTACAGCTGCTGATTTAGCATGAGTCATACTGCAGGGCCTTTAAAGCCTTTTCCTCACAGCGACGTGATTGATTAACACAGAGGTGTTGGGTGTGATGCGGGCAGCAGAGATCCTGCGAGCTTAGGGCACTGCCACTTACCTTTAGCTTGCCCTCGCAGTGAGGGAACCCGTCCAAGGGTGGCAGTTGGCACTTCTCCTGGGCGCCGTTCAGGAGATCTACGGGGAAGGAATCAATGAGTTTAAAAAGCACTGAGGGTCCTGGAGAGACTGATTAAAATATGTAAAACAAGAAATAAAACAACCCGGTTTCTCTGAAAATCTGTCACCGTTTGGAACGCAGCGGCAAACAGCCAACATCAGAGCAAAACTAGAGGGCCAATGTAATGAATGACTCCTAGGTCGCAACACATCAAATCGACTCTCTCAAACACTCTATCCTCTGGGAGTAGAAGAGAAGTTGATCACTAAAGATTATCAGAGGGGTAGTGTTGGATAGAGGTGATGTGTTTGTTGCCCCAATGGGTTGATATAATAGGATTTTAGAGTGGATCCAATCAATATCCTGGGACATTGCCGAGAGCACTCAACTATTTTAAGGGACTTTTAGGTCCGACTCCAACAGGGTTTCTCCATTTAGACAATCAGCAGGGCTGCACAATCACTTTGATTTTGAGATGATGCCTATAACTGAGTAAAATGGTGTACAGACAATGACACACACACACACACACACACACACACACACACACACACACACACACACACACACACACACACACACACACAC
>JAOYSI010002174.1:0-10927 GCA_025775065.1 Hiodon alosoides
TGCCTCCCACCCCCTCCATGACATGGTGGAGGAAATGCAGAGCTCCTTTAGCGCTAGACTGATCACCCCACGGTGTCAGAAGGAGCGCTATCGGAAGGCCTTCCTGCCGTCAGCCATCAGACTTCACAATGCCTCACTGTGAGCCAGAACACTGTTCTCTACTAGCCAGGAATCTTTTACCTGCACTGTTCATTTTTGCACTGTTCATTTGCACTGTTCATTTTTGCACTGTTCATTTGCACTTCCACCGTACAATTGTTTCCTGTATGTATGTATTACTTGTTGTTGTGTGATTTATTTATTATATGTTCTTTGTGTAATTTTTGGTTATTTCTGCTGTAGTATCACAGTAAATAAAGTACTACTACTACTACTACTACTACTACTACTACTACTACTACTACTAACATGCTGCTATAATTTCCTGCCTTTGTTTTAAGTTTACATTGTAATATGATTAATATAAGTGTGTTATCAAATTTTAGTTTTGTATATGGCAATACGCTTTCTGTCACATTTTAACCATTTGTATTTTTTCACCCATAATAATTTCAGATTATTTTGCCCCTTGCCTTCCCTCCCATCCCCCTCACGTCAGTATTCCTGTAGCTATTATTTTTTACATGGTTTTACATGGATCAATTGGCAGTACACAGAGAAAACACAAAAAACACAACTACTCGGTCATTTTGTTCTACATCAAGTTCATGTCGAACATCCTAAATTTCTCTAAGGGGTCAAAATTTATGTTTCTATTAGTATCCACTAGAGGGAAGCAAAACTACAATTTTTGTCGTGTCAGCCAGTATTAGAAGCGAAATCGGCTTTGATGAGGTACTAGTAAAAAAAATTGTAATGAAAAAAAACAACATAAAAAAAGACATTGTGAGAGCACCCACAATACCGCACTTGAGCTTTCATTTGTAAAATATCGTTTTAATGCATAGCGTTGTTGTGGCTGAATGAGGCAATTGCCGTATTCTGATCTGTTCAGCTGATAACATATGAGTTGTTTGAGTCCGTTCTTTGTAAAATTACAGCTGTCTTGTCAAGTGTAGTTTTTGGTTTCTTCCCGTTGTTTTCCAGACTGAATTCGTTTGTAGAATAAAGTTCTTCCTGTTTACATACTAGTTGCTCTGCCATTGAATTGAAACCTCTGCAGGATTAGAGCAACTCAGCTTCTGTACTAGATCAATGGGTGGCATTGTGGGTAAGGGCCTATCTATAGTTCTACTGTTCCTAATGGGTTAAATGGGTTTTAGTTGTTTTTATGTTGTTAGTTTTTTTTTTTCCATAAAAAGCCTTTTAAATAGGCAGCATTTCTCCATGTGACATCTCACCATTTGAACATTCAAGGTGTTCCATGAAACCAGAACAAAACAAAAAAAAAGTATTGTTATTAGGGTGCAAGTTGTTGCAGCAAGTTTGGTCGGGAGAACTTAAAAGAGTGCAGATGACGGGGGAAAAAACGGAAAGTACCATTCACTGACGAGGACAGGTGAATACAATGGCGCACTATTTGGTCTTCGGCCAAGCCGCATATGCTGGCACAGATGTGAGATACGCCTGTCGCTGTGACCGCTGATTGATAATGAAATCTTGTTTTGTGGATTTAGTGGTGCCTGATACAATCAGCGGAGAGTTATGTCAGACATTGTTGCCTGGCGCCTAGTTTCTCTACTTGAAACAGCCCTGGTTAATTTGGCGTTGTGATGTGGTGATTGGTTAACTGAGAATGAGTTTACATTATTGGCCGATTGAATTGTGGTCTTTCAGAGAAGTCGTCCGAAGAGTTTTTAACCCGGTTTTTGAGCTGAGATCCTGTTCTTGACGGGAACGGTGGAGGTCACATTGCGGGTGTCCCAGCGACGTGCTGCCCAGTCACAAACGTGTTTCAGCCCTCGCTGTTTTTCTCCCTGACCTTGAGTGAGTTAAAAAAAATCTGCATTCACTCTCACATCTGCCAGAGTGGGACCGCGCGCGAACACAGGTGCTTTGTCCATTTTGAAACAGGCCTAAGTGCAGCTTGCTGAGTTGGTCCGGTCCGACTCATTTAGAATGCTTTTAACTCACGGAACATGCTTCATTAAAAATACCGCTCTTCAGGTTTTTCGTCCCTTTGTGTTAAATTAAATATAGGGACCTGAGAGAACCGTTCCTTGTGGCATCCAAACAGGCGAACAAAGTGATTTTTTTTCTTTCTTTCTTTCAATTCACAACACAGCTTTTGTTAAATAAGATTGCGAAATGCTTTTTGGTTGACTGTTAAGCCATGTCTGTGCAAATGTTGTGTATTCAACCGGGCCTCAAGATCATGAAGAAAGAACCGGGCCTCAGAAAGACCATGAAGAAAGAAGAAAAGATATCTGATACTCCATGTAACTGGGTCAGACAGCGCCAAGTGCCTTCCCATGAAACATTATTTTACATCTTCTGAACCCTCAAGTGAGAGCTTAAGTCAATTTTGCCAGCAGTCCTGTTGTTGATTGGATTCCGAAATCCAAATTAGAGTGGGACACACGTGTTCTATTTTGAGAACCAAAGTTATGATTGTGACAGTTCCTGTGATAGCCTGTCACAGCAATAGAATATTGTTTATATATTAATACATGTTATTAATATTTTAAGACACCACTGCTGCTTCTGCTTTCTGTGGCCGAGCAGCGCTTTTTATCTGTGTTCAGTGTGAGGTAGTGAGATGAAGTGTGAGGTAGTGTGAGGTAGTGAGATGGAGTGTGAGGGAGTGTGAGGTAGTGAGATGAAGTGTGAGGTAGTGAGATAAAGTGTGAGGTAGTGTGAGGTTGTGAGATGAAGTAAAAAGAAGTGTGAGGGAGTGTGAGGTAGGTTGAGGGAGTGTGAGGGAGGTTGGGGGAGTGTGAAGGAGTGTGAGGTAGTGAGATGAAGTAAGAAGAAGTGTGAGGGAGTGTGAGGTAGAGAGATGTAGTGTGAGGGAGTGAGATGGAGTGTGAGGGAGTGTGAGGTAGTGAGATGAAGTGTGAGGTAGTGTGAGGTTGTGAGATGAAGTAAAAAGAAGTGTGAGGGAGTGTGAGGTAGGTTGAGGGAGTGTGAGGTAGAGAGATGTAGTGTGAGGGAGTGTGAGGTAGTGTGAGGGATCTCTCTCAAACCCACTCTGAGAAGAGCAGGAGGCGTAATCCTGGAGAAACCTCTAATTTTGATTATTGTTACACCATTTAAAAGCTTTCATCAATCTTCACATTTTGCGATATTACAATGTCAGAAAAAACCGTGGTTTACCCATTCTGGGGAAATATTTTTGAGATATTGCAGAGATCTCTCCTTGATGACAAAAAATGACAAAAAATTAATTCTGCCTTATAGCAGTTTTAATACCATAATATAAATACATTTGGTTGTATACTTATACCTGAAAATTCAATAGAAATGTGAATTCCAAAATACTGTATGACTTTAACAACAATGTCTATTTATTTATTTATTTATTTATTTATTGCTGCTTCCTAAAAGCTGACGTGAGATATCAGGATTGTTTTGTCGGCCGCCTATCTCTCCGCGTTGGTTGCTGGCGATCAGCGGTCGCTATCTGCCTGCTCATTGCCGAAGGCCGCAGGAAAAACGCGCCTCCCTGAAAATTGTCTAATGAAATCTACCACAGCAATGCCTGGCGTTTCCAGAGGTAAATGTGAAATGGCACAATAACTCCGGCAGTCATTTTATACTGCATTCACTTGGTGGCTAAAACATTTTCTTTTGGGGTCCCCGGGGAGGCTCTTGCAATGCCTGTGTATTAAAACACACACACTGAGAGAAATAGGAGGCAATATGCTGTCAACTGGGAATTCTGGGAATGCTGGGAATTCTGGGAATTCTGGTAATTCTGGGAATGCTGGGAATTCTGGGAATGCTGGGAATTCTGATTTTGTTAAAGACTTTAAAGGAGATATTACCTGCACAGGGAAAAGGCTTATGCTATTTGTCTGAGTAAGTAATTCTGAAACTTAGCAGTTGTACTCCCAGTTTGTGTTTGTAAATGCACAGCACCGGTTATACTTTTTTTTACTACAGTAACAATAGTCCACACTGGGTTCTCCCTTTTCTCCACCTTCTGGCACGTCTTGAGTCTCTGATGGCCGGTCCCATGACAGGACTGACGCACCGAACACATCCGGTCCCCTCTACTGAGCAGCTCTGGGAACCTCACAAGTCCTTTTAATTGCAAAGTGTACTTGTGGTCAACCAGTAGGTGTCTCCTGAAACCTTCAGGAGGGGAGGCTTTGGCAGAGGGATGGGTCTGACTGAAATCTTTAAAAGGGACTCACTGTTTCCCAGGGTTGTTGGGGTCTCGCTTTAGCCAACCACCACTCTGCCGTTTCCCTTTAGCTCCACCCTGACGTAGGCGTCAGCTCTCTGTGGGAATGTGCTCTGAATCACACACAGGTCACAATTACCCCGCTGCTCTCCTAAACAAGCAGGCCAGAGGTTCTGTCCATATAGAGTAGGGGTGACCCTCAGTCCCCTCCACCCCCTATAGGACATAAGATCACTGGGAAGGTGAAGACATCCACCAATAAAGGACTGGAGCCCCTCTTCCCCCAAGAGAGAAGAGATACCTCCTATACACCTACGGTATTTAAAATCCTTGGTGGATGCAAATTTCGGTCACCAATTGATGGCGTGAGTGCAGCTAATGCTAGTTTGCTAGAAAGTTCCCTTTTCTGGTTCGTAAAAAAAAATTCCACAGTGATGAGCACAAAATTGCGCGTATCCTTTAACACACACCCCGACGACTATTAAACAATTAAAAAAACTATGCGTTGATATTGTAGCCATTGATAACAAGATATTTGTGATGACTTGATTTCCCCTTTGATACAGTAGTTTGTCTGTGTCACGGAAGAGATTGCTGGCGGGACGCCATCACTAACCCAGGGACCGCAGAGGAGCTTATTTTCCCCAGTGGAGATGAAGAGTCATATCTGATCTTTTTAAACGGGATTTGAAAGCTCGCAGCAATGGGTCACTAGTGAGAAATCCTCCAATACGCTGGTCGCCCTCACCTGCCAAACCTCAGCCCACCCTCCAGTGCCCGAGAACGGTGATGAATTGTGGCAAGTGACCCAGTGGCAGCGATCTGTTCTCAGGTCAGTTCTGTGTGTTGGGCTGGCTGAGGGACCGGAGGCCGTGGGTGCCGTACGCTGACCTGTGGGGAGACGGACGAGTGTCCGGAGCTGCAGACTCTCCCCTCTCCGACTCAGCCGTTTAACGAACCCGTCAGCCGGCCGGCGCTCTGCTCCTTCTCGAACAACCTCGGCCTGGCTTCTCTCAGCGGAGTTTACGAGCGACGTTCAGACGCGTTGTGTATCCTGCCTCTTTCCATGCAGTGCATTTAACAGATAAGGAGGGATTAATCCACATCTGAGTTAAAAAAAAAAAAAACACAGAAAAAACACACATTTGGTCCAAGAAAGCACACCATCGGAAAGATGACAGCTGGCCCCAACTGGGCCCTGTTGTTCTGGACTAGCAGGCTCGATGACAGACGCTAATGTCTTACCTCCTATAACAAGCACTTCCAACAAACTTCCTTCTTGCAAGTTTACCATAGGATATGAACACTGTTTTTGTTCATAATTCATTTTTTTCTCTCAAATATTTGTTTAATATTATCAGTTAGTGCGATCAGAACCATAGCACGTAAATACGAGGAAATACATTTTTTTAAAACTTTTTTAGCTGAGACAACCTTGATTTGGTTCTTGACGGTTTGTTGTGCCCTGAAACATTTCAATTTTAGAGAGCTACCGATTTGGCGAAAACACAGATTACACCCATGAACTCGCCCTGGATTAGTGGAAATGTCCTATCTGCATCTAGGGCAATTGGATTGTACAGCTCGCTGTTGATGACATAATTAACTATGACACCATCATCATGAGGCCAGACCTGGGGAATACAGCAATTAGCCAATCAGGAACCATCAATCTTACTGAGGTCCAGAGGGGCTAATCTTAGCTCCTGCAGTGCATGCTGGGCAACACGTCGTGGCCCACGCACCATTTTAGTAATTTGAACTAATTGTTCAATCAGACGTAATGAAACCTTCTTCAAATCTCCACAGACCATTAAATAAATGGAAATTAAACACCCGTTTTATAGTCCATGACACATTTTAGTCTTCACCCAGAATCTTACAAATGTGCTCTGGAAGATAAAGACTGTTTATTTCCTACGGAGAACTGGTGATAAAGATGTGAGATGCCACGGAAATAAGATGAGTGTGTGTGTAGTTGACTGGTTACGGAGAAAACAGTCCAAACTGTATCGATTTCATGTCTCAATTCGCAAGTTAGACGAACAATTCATTATTCCATCTGGGTGGTTAGCATAGTGGATTTCCCAAAATGCTTATTTATGCACTGGTAGAACTTTTAAAAAAAACATGGTTTCATATAGTCTGAAGTTTACTGACGCTATTGTCAGAAGCTGCTGATATTTGTGGGGTTTCGTCCACCTTAACATGACGGCCTTGCGTTCGTTTCCGCCAGGGCTCCTACGCGCACTTTAACTGGCAGCCAGCTACCCTATCCAATGCTGTGTGAGAATAAGAATCAAGATTGACTTCACACCAAATTGCTACATACAAGCAATTAACCCTTAAAGAGGTTTTGCAAGCCACGGGAGATTAAGGAGATTCTGTGAAATTGAGTTTTATATTCTTGGCATGAAAAAAAAAAAAAAAAAAACCCAGAACGCACGGTTGAATTTCTTCGTCTGTTATATAATTCGAAGGGAAAATTACATTTTTGACTGCTCAGGGACTTTTAACAAACTGGCAAGCAGAAGTCATTATAGAAATACATTGATATAAACGATTCCCTGTGATTGGGCGCGTAATGGGGCGCCTTGATGTAAGTGCCAGTGTTTCCGTTGTTTTCCAGATGGTCTCTCGCTCTCGTCTTGCTTCCTAGAGCTGTTTAAAAATGCAACCGTGATGTATTTGATTCTGCAGTCACTCTGCTTACTACTGCAGGTGTGCGCAACAACCCACACATCTGTCGTGTGCGAATCATCGTCGTCATCATCATCATCATCATCACCATCATCATCATCATCATCATCACCCTGCCTGAAAAATTCTTCCTAGATGTCTGCATCTGTACTTTTTTGGCACGGTGCTGTAACACATATACATTGCCACAACTGTCCTGCACTGACACCCATCAATATGTATAAAACCATTATATAAAACAAATGGAATCTCTCTCCTGGCCTGGTTTTGCCTGCATCTCTTCGTGAGTGTTCCCTCTCTGGATTATAAATAGAAACTGCAACCCCACCTCCCCATCCTTGTACTGATCTCCTCCCCCACAGTACTGCTGCAGGAGAAAAACTCCTAACAAACACACACAAACCACGTCCATCTGAAGCCGTGTGTGTGTGTGTATGGGAGAGGGCGTACATTTATTTCAAAGATGCTTCATTGGCGTGACTACACAGAGTACAGCGTTGCCAATATCGCAAACGAAAAAGCACTAAACGCTCCCTGTGTGCGAGTGTGTAACATACAAACATCCTTGTATCACTCTCTGTGAAAGGACGCACATGCAGGATCAGTTCTGTTTCCACACACACACACTCACACACACACTCACTCACACTCACACACACACTAACTCACACTCACACATACACACTCACACACACTCACTCACACTCACTCTCACACACACATACACACGCACACTCAGACTCACACATACACACTCACTCACACTCACACTCACACGTACACACAAAACCTTGTTTGTGCCACACACAAATTATTTTCTGATTTTCATTTTTGAATACACTGTACAAAACCCCCATCTTACACTTAACCTCTCACTAATGAACACACTCAAACGAACAAATACACAAAAACTTACCTGTGATATCACATTTTTGGATGTGTTGTTGGCGGTCATCTCATTGGCAAACAACAAATGTATTTGAAGTGCTATTATCCATTACCATATCAATCCTTTGCATATTAACAAATTAATTTTTTGTCAGGGACAAGACATCGTGCGTGTTTGTAGCAGCTGTGGACCACCTGGAAGTTGACCTCTAAGCCATGTCCAGCCAAGCTGGTTTATTGAGCAGAACTCTGCATCCTCTGCCTGCCCGAGGTTTCATCTCCGATAATTTGGCCACTGCTGTGGTTCGTTGTTGCGTAAATGTGGATATCAGTATTGACAGTGGTGAGAGCTGCTTATTAGGCAACACTGAGTTACACCGGGTGGTGCCTGCTAAATTGCCTGTTAATGTCCTTCATTTCTAGTTTTTCAAGAACAAAGACTGAGGAAACACCTTTTTCGTAGTGGCGAAACAAACACACTTTTCAGCCTTTCACAAAACGAAAAGCCAAAGAAACCTTACAGAACTTTTCAGTCTCAATCCAAAACCAGAAATGTTCCTTTCACCACCCTGCTGTTTCTTTTTTATGGTCTTTATTTGGAAACAGCTCTAATGAGTGTGGTCTCATTAGGGGAACCCCACTCAGGTGGGACAGTCAGTGGGTGTGTCCTTAGAGCTGCTTGTCAGCCTGGACCAGGTTGAGGGCGTGGCTTTGGAGCTGCTTGTCAGCCTGGACAAGTTCCCGACCTTCCCACTGAATTTTTTTGTTAGTTAAAATTGACCCCAACTCCAGTCCTGGAGATCCACAATTCATCAAGTCTTACATGCTTAGTCACCGTTGTATGGGGCATTAGAGTCAATCACATGATTTAGGGCAGCATATACAATCAACTGGATCGGGGCTCTCCAAGACCAGAGTTTGGGATTTAAATAAATAGGATTTGCCAGTTCTTTATGTCTCTGGTCTTGCTAAAACGTGTGAGAAGGAAGTGTATTTTCATTACAGAACGGAATTTCACAGTTGCCTAGCAATTCTGGTTCCTTTCTGACATTGTTCAGGGCGGGAACAAACTCAGAGGGTCAATGATTGACAGCCAAAGGCTGCTCCAACCACTAAGTCATTCCTGAAGCCTAATTTGAATATTATAATTATCGTTATTGGATATATAATAAAATAAATATTAGATCACAACAATGCAAATAGCTGATTTGTAGTGTACCCTGTTTCAAATTATTGGCCATATTTACATAAAAAAACTCTCTTTTATTCGTTTTTTTGTTAAATGTGGTCAAGACTCAATATCCAACTCAGTTATCCTAGAAAACGATGCCAGAAGCTCTTCCGTCAATTTGTTGTCAACGCAGCAGGCGGGATTAACAACACAGCCGTCCCCCCCCACGGACTCCAAAGGAATACCAGCAGTCTGTTAGGTTGAATTTTTGAGCAATATCGCAGCAGTTTTATTTGTGAAGAAAGACAGAATAAGAGTATGTCTGAGCGCTCTGACCTTGGACAATTCACATTCTAACATCCAGCCCCATAGCGCCTCTAAGCCATGCAGGAAAAACTAGTGGAACACACTTAACGCAGATTAAACCACACAAATAAATAAATAAATAAATAAATACATCTATACATACTAATGAAATAAATGTGAGTGTTTGTTATACTTGAGATGCATCACAGTTTTAAAATGGTATGAAAAAACGTTTCGGGGGGCACCCACCAGGGGACCCCATGAGTCCCTTACAGAATAAAAGGCCCTTTGAAAGCTGTATTAACACCACTAAGAAGCTGTGTTGGTACCACTTGAAAGCTTCTTTTTGCATGTTGAGTCCTATCCATAGCTTATTTTACTGTCAATCGTCTACTGAACACTTAAACGAAGAAAGGCTAGGTGAGGCGCGTTCGACAGCTATTGGCGTTTCCTTGGTGATTTGGCTGTTGTTGGGTGGAATGACTGGAGAGACTGGAAGGCGGAATTGTTATGAGCAGGTCATGTGCAGGCGGAAGTTTAGCTGAGCGCTGCGGTCAGAGGGAACGCTAAACGGAGAGCTGCTCACGGAAGAACCGCGATGATGTCAGGACCCTTTCCACCAGAGGGAGGGAAACTTTTTCTCTTCCTCCCCCATTCTGGCCTTCTGGAGCCCGCATCCCGGTCTCACTCTGAAGCACAGCTACCACTCACGCCGACCAAACGCCTCGCTCAAACTCTCATGCAAGGGGGCGCCCTGACTCAGTTTTCTGGTCTTATTCATGTCTTTCTGTTTATTCACCTATTTCCATATATAAAAGGGTACATTCTAATAACTTACTAGGAGTTTGAAGCAGGTACAGAGGGATGGAGAGGCAAGAGTTGAGCTATACATAAGGGGGCCAAAAAGTGCCGGTTTACCGTTAAGGGGAGTACTGTGCTTTACCATTCAGATTTTTTAACGTGTAGTATACAGTTCCTCAAAAGTTATAGGTCATCTTCTCTCCTCTCTCTTCCATTTTCTCCTTCTACTCTCTCAAGTTTCATCCTTACTGGGCTATCAGTAATGCCATGCAACTGGCCCCCGTGTTTCGGGTCTCTCGTACAACTACACCAGAAACCGATCCCTGCCATCTCCCGACTCGCCCCCCCAATCGGCTCATCGATCTCAGAACCCGACCAGTGAACGATGACAGGGGCACACGACCCGAAAAAAGAGAGGAGAAGAGGAATAAGGGAGACGAGAGAGCGTCGAAACCATAGAGGGTCGAAACGAGAGAGCGTGAGAGACGGTTTGAAGACGTTGTGCTTTTGGTTATTGGGCACCTAAAGTTTTTATTTATTTATTATGTTTTCAATCCTTTTGGAGACTTCTCCCCTTCTCTCGTCTGTGTTGTCCTTATTGTTGTCTACAGGAGGCACTGGGGGTGGAGAGCAGGTGGAGAGGGGACGGGGAAACAAAGATGAAGGTGGTGATTTAGGGTGGGGGGTTGGGGGGGTTAGTAGTCATGCTTGATGATTACATATTCCGCATCTCTCTCTCTCTCTCCCTCTCTCTCTCTCTCTCGCTCTCTCTC